>JABUQX010034365.1:0-59531 GCA_015478945.1 Trachelipus rathkii
ATAATACTCAACAGTTGTGGCACGTCAGCATTTTGAACTAATTGTAAGAACATTTTTAGACGTTATAGTTTTGCCCACAGCTATAGAAGATATTCTTAATATCGACAACAATCCATTATTATGTATATTTTATAGTATCACTATATTAGAATAAATAATAGAAAATCTGAATACAAATTTTCATATACAAATTTCGTCAAGAAGTTTTCAATCACAAGGAATACCTATAGAGACGTTAATAGATATTGGTTATCAATTAAAAGAGCGGCAGAAGTTAGCTAAACCGCTATAAATAACAACAAACATAGCCTAGTGGACCCTTCAAAAGACCCGACACAAAATTCTCTTAAGAACTTCCAACGCAACGCAGAGACGGTTAATAATCAATCTAACGAAACATAAGGAAGTTTTGAGAATCCAGTCGTACACCAATAAAAGGACCTCGAAATCAAAGTATACTCAAGTATCAACCTGAAAAAGCTACAAGAAACAAGACTAATGTTCCATCACATAAAGACTAAAAATATTATTTTATAACGAAGTCATTTTACAAAATAAGTGCTAAATAGTATAATTAAAATTTACAATTAACTAATAATATTAGTTGTGACGTATAGGAAAGCATTCAGTTTTGAATACAAAAAAGTAGTTACAAAATTTTATATATGCAATTAAACAGATATGTTCCATAGAGCATAAAATGCATAGTAGAAGAAACATTGTTAATAACAATGTATTAAAAAGAAATGTATTGCAATAATGAGAGAAAGCATACAGTAAAATTTACGAGAAGAGGGATGAACTTATTATATAAGAACGATAAAAAATATAGGTTAATAAATATTACGAAGAACAAAATCGTATGGTCGAAATATATAAGTTTATATAAGGCTTTATTTTTGTATTATTCTAGTTTGCGACTTCTAAAACATGTTCTTACCGTTTATATATGAGCAACAGATGCAACTAATGAATAACAAATGGGAAATTTTATTGGTAATGATAGAATGAAATGAGTCTTTTATTCATAATACTAGATTATATATATATATATATATACTGATATATATATATATTATATATTATTTACTTAAAGACTATATACGCTCACTCATTACATTTATAGACTACTAATCACTAGTGTATATCCCCCCTATATATATACCATCAACTTAGTGCTTCAACTACGATTCATTTGATAGTATATAATATGAATTAGATCATATTACTTACTACTAAATACTATACCTTACTACTATCATAAGTACATCATCACTTAATATAATCTACATAATACGCTATCATACTTACCTTTTACCGCACAGTATTTAACCAATCCTAATATAATACTAGCTATTAACTAGCCTCTTTTATATTACACTATACGACATCACTATCTTTACCTCATACGTCTATAATTCAGCCGCTATGGTAAGCTACGCAGTAGTTATTAATCATCCGTTGATACAGTATATGTTATGTACAGTAATCTATACTTATACTATTATATATATTTTATATACCCTTTTCCAAGACTCGTATTACCTTCCTCTCCCTTCGGCCCCCCCTTTCACCCCCCTGCCCCCCGCTTTCTGTTGCCTCCCCCGCTTTCCTCTATCTCCTGCTGCTTCTTATTATTCACCTACCTCTATATTTACTTATTGTACTATAAATCAGCTTTATCCCTTAATTCTGAGAAATCGCATCGTTACTATTTGACCAACCTATACATTATCAGATCATTACTACCTTATCATCATCACTATACTCCTCCTATCTAATTTCATCTCTATTACTATATATAGTATTCCTATCAATAGATCTTGACTCACTATCCTTCATAGCCAACTCATTAGCACCCTACCTATATCTCCTAGGTACTCTCATCCCTTTATACCACTTTCTTTATTTATAAATTTAAACATGCCTAAAGTGCAATAGCAATTACTTTTCTTTTTTCATCAAAAAAAATTATTTCATTCCGCCAGCTTCTTATTTTTTTTTTCTCTGTTTTTCCCTTTTTCTAATTCCTCTTCGATCAAATCTCACATGACAACCTTTAATCTTTAAGCCTCTTAAGCCTCAAATGCAGTTGACGACGCGTAACCTTTGAATGGACGTTTTTCAACATCCTTCTTCAGTCCTCTTTAACAATATCTTTCCCTATGTCAGTCATCTTTTCTTTTTTCTTGATTTCTAAAACTGCTTATAGTATACTATAAATCATGTCCATTCGTAAATATTTCCCATAGTTGAGAATCAGAACTAACCGTTTGTTATGCTCTAAAATATACAGCTCAACAATCCTCGAGCATTTATTTAACAGAGCCCTGAGCTCAACCCACACTCTAATTAAGTTTTGATCACGTACAAAAGTATGACGCCAACGAGTTGAAGCACTCCATCAGTCTGTGCAATCAGAGTTTCTCAATTGGAGAATACTCATTCCTAAATCTATTCCTAATCTAGGCAATGCAATTCCATGCAGATTTAAATCTAGATTTCATATCCAAGAATACATTTTTCAAGACTTCACTCTCAGAAAGGGATGAAAACCGAGAAGCAAAGGATGAGGGAATGAGTAGGATGAAAATCTTAGGGGTTTAGCAGAGAGACTTAAGATGTACCGGATCTAAAGACAGGTTGATGGAGGGATATCGAATCTTTGTAAAAAGAGTGATCACTCATGCAAAAATATCGTTTTTGACACGCCGAACGACTGCTAAACGTAGACCCAGCTAATAAACTAGCTCTCCATTAAGTAGTTCATAAGAGGCGCGAAAATTTTTAGATGAGATATGAAGTTTTAATTAGAAGATTGAATCGATATATAGTATGATATTTATTTTGTATATTATTATATATAATTATATATTATATATTATATAATGTACAATATGTGTACATTCTTTTATCTTTCCAAATTTCTTAATTATAAATAAAAATACATTAAAACAGTAAAGGTTTAGACTCTTACGAGATAGACAAATGTGTCTCTCCATTAGGATTTTCACATCGCTGGTACAATAGGTAATAGTCAGTGTACAAACTATTGAATTTTAATAATATATTAATTAATTAATAAATAATAATAATAAAAATAAATAATTAATAATAATACATGTAAAAAAAAATAATAAGATCTTAATTCTGTAAATTAATTTACGTAGCGCTTGTCTGTTTTACTTTTGTAATATTTTTTATTGTTTTAATAACAAAATAAAGATTTTGACATACTCATTGAAATATATTTTATTATATTATCTTTGATATATTTTAGAATTTATATAATAATTTGAATATATTGAATTTAAATTATTAATATTGCAATTAATACTTTTATTATTTAATTAATAAAATAATGATTGTAATTATTGTGAAGAATTTTATGATATGATTAATGATAATAAATTAACAAATTTTTGATATTTAGTTATACTCATCATTGTTCTAATTTGAAGATCTGAAACAATCTCAGTTTTTTCTAAAATCTACTTTTTTAAAAATTATATTAACTTGATCATCGGTAATTTCCATTATTTAATCTTTATTTTGGTTTTTGAATACGTTTAGTCAACTGTAATTTTGGACTATTTTTATGGGATTGTTTGAATAGGCATGTAAAGATAAAAAACTCTGCAAAGATTTGCCCGCGTTACTTTGACCTTCCACCTGGTGCAAGAAGTTTATCGTATCTATTCTTTCTTTATATCTGTTAAGTAAACAGATATTGGAGTACGCTTGTTATATTGATTCTTAAAGGTTTTATCTCTCATTTTTTTAGAGTGCGTGCGACACAAAATGGTCTTGAAGTAGTGCCCTACTGATCTTCACATAGCACATTTACAGTAGTTTGGTTGCAATGGTCATGTGGTCTTCGCGTTTAGTCACGAGCTAGAGACATTTTTCGACTACAAATAAATAACGATCGATAAGGACGGTTGAGGGATTGCGCCACACGAATCATTGGCAAATTCTTTCTGTTCCTACAAGGGCAATTAGCTATATTGCCCGAGAGAAGGTGACTCTCTTAGTCACCAATTACAGTCCT
Source organism: Trachelipus rathkii (assembly GCA_015478945.1). Classification (NCBI taxonomy): domain Eukaryota; kingdom Metazoa; phylum Arthropoda; class Malacostraca; order Isopoda; family Trachelipodidae; genus Trachelipus; species Trachelipus rathkii. The sequence goes on from JABUQX010034365.1 coordinate 4,052, forward strand.
CCCCCAAATCAAAACTTAATGCCTAAGTCCCAGCTCTCAATAGTGGAAGAATCTGAAGGTGGTACTGTAGTACAGCTTTTTAAGAGCATCAAAACTAACAAGCGAATTCTCACCACTAAAGTAAGATTAAGATAAGTAATACTATATCCAGTGGTATCGCGCGCTATATTATCACCTTTTGGGTCTTAGATAAAAGCAATTTGATGCTTATCTATCCCCAATCAACGTCCTTCAATAAAAATTAGATTACGGCAATCTGTGCTAAATGTCCGACTGACACTACCAATAACTATCGCCTTGGGCTTACATATGATAATTTCGTAGGTTCATCATTTGCAAATTTCAAAACACATGGAGGCGTTATAGTCTAATTAAATCAATGTGGATCTTTTGAGGGAGCTTAAAAAAAATTTAACAAAACATCTTTCAATTTGCAATATCATATTTAAACTTCTTCAAGATTTTATTCTTTGTTTTACTTGGGTTCTTTAAATGTGTGAAAAAATAAATCGAAAGATATACTACGAGACATTGTATGATTCATTACATATACTCATGAATATAGCTTAACTTTTAGTTATTGACATTGTTTTGTAATGTATTTTTTTTTTTGTTTTTTTTTCAACGCCAAAAGGCAGTCAGAAATAATACAAAAATTTAATAATTGCATTTTTTTTTTATTTTACGATTCTGATGAAATTCTTTGAGGCAATATTTGCAGAAGCAATAATAGCTTTAAAATAATTAATTAAAATTAGATTAATTGAATTTTTTTTGTTTGAACTAAAAGATTGTACGAGAATAATTAGACGAATCACTTTTTAGTAGAACAGTCCGTTATTAATTATACTTTTAGTTTAAGTAATTAGATTATTAACGTCATTTAGATTTACACTAAAACGACAAAAACCAGCACAGCATACAATATAAGAAAGACTGACAGAAGCTTTTTAATGAAAAGAATTCAAAAATTGTCATAGAGCATTCAATACTATCTCGAAATACAAATGTCGTGTAAGTAAGAGTTAGGATGTAATGCAGGATAAAAGGAAAAAAATGACACTGACCTGAATGAATTACATATATAAGGGTGAGAGAGATAAGGAGAACTGTCAGAATCGAAATGTTTGTGGTGCATGTGGCTCACTTTCGTTTCTCTTCGAGAAAAGGGTATTTCCCCCTAAAACAAACACTCCCACATACACATTACATTCTCTCATTCCGTAATAATCTCACATTCTTCCAAGGCCTTCTGCTGCGAATCACAAACGTGAGTGTTGCAGTTGACAACAAAATCAACACAAATAACGCCGGGTGCGAACGTGAATAAGGAAGGGATAATGAATGACGTTTTTGCTTTTATTGCATTATATCTTCTATATCTGAACTAACTCTTTCATCACAATAATTATTCAGCAATTAATTACTATTGTCGTAACCGCCGGCGAATACTTATTCCAGGTGGTATAGCGATTTTGTTTTCTTCTCTTTTTTTTAGTCGAGCTAGAGAATAAGTGTTTATTTTTTCTTCTTTTTTTGAGTAGAATTTAAAAAATAAGTTTTTTTTAAATTATCGAAAATTCGTATTTTAGACACTAAAACAATAATAATAATTATCAAAGTAAGGAAAAACCTTTTGTCAGACCCAGGCCACCCAGACAAGGTCACAGAGGACCAAAAGTCAAAAAAGGTCAAGAAAAAAAAAAAAAAATGATAAACAGGTCAAAAGGTCAGAAAAAGGTTCAAAAGGTCAGAAAAAAGGTCAAAAAGGTCAGAAAAAGGTCAAAAAGGTCAGAAAAGGAAGGTCAAATTGCCCAAATTGACCAAAAATACAGAAAATATTTATATTTGACCTAAAAACATTAGAAATTATTATATTTTTGACCTAAAAATTAAACAAGAATTAGTGTATAATTTAGCTACATGAATAATTGCGGAAATTTTATTTTACTCGACCTGTTAATTTTTTAAAAGCTTATCTACTTGTGCAGCAGAAGTTATAAATAATCCACTAAATTAAACAACAGAATAAATTTGTTGGTATATAAATTGATTGTTTTCAACCCAGAGAAGAACATTTCTAAACAGCTTCGTTCCGCAGAAATTTCTGAAGAACATATGAAGAAAACTTTTTGACCAGAACAGTACATACAAATTGAACTCTTTCACGACCAGAAAGCAACACATAAGTCCCTTGAATCCCTCTTTACATTCTAAGAACACATCCGACTTATGACACCAAGGGATAGTGTTTCTAAATTACTTAATTTCTGTGCATTACATGGCTGTGTATTTATCCCCAGAATGTTTGAAATATTTATTAAATAATACTTACCAAAAGAAAATTACTTTATATTTTTGAACTTTAAACTTTCTGAAAAGAGATGGTATGCTTCCTCAATAATTGAAGCACAAAAATAATTTTTCAAAGCAAACATAATTTCTTATCTTTGGTGACTTGTTGAATTTTATAAGATAATGTTTGAAATAGAAAAATTATTATTTATTATTTGAACTACGAGTTTATTAACATTTAATTTTTAATATACTATAGTGTATCTAGAACCTTAAACAGTAATTATAATTAAATAAGAATAATAATAATTCTTAAATTATAATGTAATAAAAGTAATACAATCTCTATTGTTACTGAGTTTAAATAGAACTCTACCTATTTTCTTTGAACATAGAAAGATTTTCTTTATTCCGGCAAAACTATTTATGAATAATAACGCTCTTGAATTTTATTGAAACTTGAAAAAATACCTTTTGACAAAAATTAGAGTCCCTTTTTTTTGAATAACTGTTGAAAATAATTTCTGAGAACTTCCGTAGTGTTTTTTTATTTTTAGAATCAGTTTGAAACTTAGTTTTTTTTTCATTGATTCAACATTCTGAATATTTAACAATTAACCTCCACATCGAAATATACGTCTTAATCCCAGGTATGGGACCCTATTACCAGACTCATCTAGAGAGCTGAAGGAGAATAGCCCGAGCTTAGAAAAATACATCATAGACTTTTAGAATAACACAGATGAAGCAATCGAGAACAAATAGGATTATACAGAAGATTTACTCACATCTGAAAGGCGAAAGAACATGATGTACGTCAATGACAGTAAATATCGACTCCCTGATCAGGACAAGAAAACAGCAGACAAGAATATCAGGAGCAAATAACCCAGGATCTAAATGCGGGGGAACCACGACCAGACAACCGCATATCTGCGACTTCCTCCGTCATTATCTAACTCCTTCTAACATTCAGAAACATGTCGTTATAAACCAAATCAAAGAACTACTTGGATTGGCATCGAGCCAGCGACAAATACCATGAACAATTACGAAGAACAGAGAGAATTCCTAAATGGTGCGTCTCAAATATTAAAGTTTTATGGATCAATAACCTTTAATTCATACATTTACAATTACCATCGGGACCACTCCCCCTTGCAAATGCTAAAACAAGAAGACTTATAACTCTAGGAAGGCCAAAACGACAGAAGTAATCTTAATCAATAGCAAGTGAGTTTAGTGAGAATCTTGGGGAGCAGAGCCAAGCAAGTGTATCACAACGTATTATAACTGGAGGACAACGCTCAGAAACTGCGGGCCATCACCCAAAATAATTCCTTTAGTATGCAGCAACCTCCTTCACGGATGGCTAACAATCCTTCCTACACATGCAAGATTGGATACAAATCCAATACCATAGTGGATCCCCTTACCCTGGAGGTTATACCTTCCGCATATAATATCGCGTTGCACCCTCCAATTACCGGCACCGCATTATCTAAAGAATATCAAACTTGTTATGCGAAGTAAATACCATATGACCCAGATTGCGTAGCGAATGACATTTGAAGATTACCTTCTCAATCCTGACAAGATGAAAATACGTCACGCTCATAGGCCACTATTATCGCTGAATCGGTCAAAAATAGAACTTATGCTAAGACTACTATATCTTCTGAATTTCGCCACATCAGTAGAGCTCCCTCGTCCAATATAGTTCTTAAGGGATATATAGCCTTTCTATTGCACTTAGACCACTAGAAGATTTTATTTCCACTCAAGTTGAAGATTTTTTCTCGAAACTCGAGACGAAAGCCGAGTACATATTCATCTGTTTATGTTGACAAACAGTTCGATGAAAGATGTTTCAAAGGGAGACCACTATGTAACATCGTTGATGAATCATAGTTTGAGAAGTTGAATTCTATGAACAGTTGCAGAGCTTATGTGAAATTAAGATCAAGCTCATAGATATCGAGACTGGTAACCTTTGAGTTTACTTCTCAACAAATAAAATATCTTAATTATTGACTAAATTTTGAGAGTAATGGAAGGGACTCGAGGATATCCCCAGAAGACTTGAGAAAGTTTTAACAAGTCTTTAATAATTGAAAGTGTATCTTTCCGTGATCTTAGTATATATTTTTAGAGAGAAACTTTAGATCAAAAGAAGAAGGATCTGTTCCATATACCAACCATAGGAGCAGAACAAGTATAGAAGAAATACATACTTAGTAATTCTATACAAAACAATTAGTCACTAATTAACAAATTTTTAGAAAGAAAAGAACTACAATAACCCTACCAGTTAAGAATAGAACCACGGAACTATGGGGTAACAATAAAGAAGAAATAAGACTTCTAAACCTTAGTACTCAGTGAAAACGGAACAAGCCTTCCTCCAAATTAAGAGACATTAATCAAGGGGAGTAGTTAAGAAACTCTCCAGTAAAAGATAAAGGTCAATTGACTATTGCCCCTAAACATTGAATCTTTATGGATACATCACTGCACCTAAGAACTTCAAGATGGTTGGAATCACCACATATTGCTAGGAGTATTTGTATCGCGATTCCATCACCACGAGTGGTTCCGAGGCGTCGAATTGCCAAGAATAATGCCCCTGTGGTGGATCCCAATGAAAATGAAAATAGAGATGCGTAAATACATCTATGTATTGTAATGCTCCGCCCACTGATTTGATAATTGCAGTCAAAGACTCGAACAGTCGCAGATTAAAAATGATCTCTAATAATACTAGAATAAGCCAAACTCTTACTCAACAGAATGAGCGTAGGCTATACAAGGTAGAGTCCAAGAAACAACCAGTGTACTACTGGTGGTGAGATTTCTAATCATTAGACACATGCGGCATCAGTCAATAAGAGCTATCTGAAGCTGAAGAAGTGCAAGAAGAAGGAACGAACAGATTCTTCTCAACCCGATCTCATCGATCAAGAGAACAAAAATGTTTGATTCTAGGCAAAGATTCAAATGAACGAAATTGGTAAACCTATAAATACATCATATTAACACGACATAACTTCAAGCTTAAAGAACGAGAGGTGTAAAGCTGACCTCGACTTCTTTGGTGTAAGGAATTAGACCCCCAAAATTGGGATGTCATTTATTATATGATCAATTATTAAATTTAGACTCCAACAAAATGGTCAGAACGAGGTCTGAATTCATAGCCTACACTAGATATTCGGGACACAATCCTGATCTATTGATAATCGTCTCGCTAGATGAATGAAGGAAATACGAAAAAAGGAAGATTTAAACTGTTCACTCTTAAAAGAACTCTAGTATTATAGTTCAGGGCGATTGAATCAGATGTATCCATCCTACTACGGAGAGAGTTGATGCTACCGCTTCTACAGCTTACACCAAGCAGTATTACCCCAAGTCAGTATACGTTATTTAAAGTGTGCTAAGACTTTTGGAATTACCTGACCTGGAATGGAAATTCATTAGGTCACAAGTATTTCAGCTAATCTAACCTATAACCATAGACTTTCTTCAACCAATAAATCTTGAGGAAGAGCTAGTTAGAAATGAAAAGTTTAAATCCTTTGCCAAGTTAGGAATAGTTAGCTTTTCGTCAGATCCAATTATGAAGGTACAAGAAAGATATAATATATTCTAAATGATAATAGGTTTATAATTAAACTTCTAACAGGATAAATGAACCATAATTACAAGAAGGCTCAACATACCTACACAAAGATTAATTAATAGAGAGGCTCAAGTGAAAAGCCTACACAAAGAATAATTAATAGAGGCTCAAGTTTCGAAAACGCTACACCCAAGGATAATTATGAGGATAATTGTAAACCAGTAATTAAAAGAGGCTCAAGTGAAAAGCCTACAACAGAGATTAATTAAATAGGCTCCATTATTGCAAAAGCCATACACAGAGAATATCACGTAAAGCTCAATTGACAAAGCCTACAAAGAGAGTTTATTAATCAGGCTCATATGATGAGCCTACAAAGAGACATAACATAAGCGAATATGGTTCATTAGTAAGAAGCCTTACAAGATAGATAATAAATAAGAAATCTTTGTTCTTCAAGAGAACAAGAAAAGAATTTAAACCTCTCTCCGGATTGACGGTAAGGACTCTTTAAATTAGCAAAGGAAGATTACTGAAGTTTTCAAATGCTTATTAATGAAAGAAAGAAAACAATGGCACCTGCTCAAGCTTATGGTGGTTATTTGGAAGTCAGACCTGAGAGTAAAGAAGATTTGAGACTGGAAAAGAAGTGTTTAATAACACCTGCTTTTCCCTTAGGGCCATTATATTCATTCGCAAAATTCTAGTATGCCCAGTAAGAAAAAACCAATGCAGTATTCTGAGTATTTAAATCTAAAGTGGACAAACCTTTTCTATCTTAAGAAGAAATGTAAAACATAAGGAAAAATTTATCCGATTTTAAAAGTTAATAAAGAAGATAATTTTATATAAAACTGATATTGCACATGAGATAGCAGCAGAATAGGATCTACTTGTAATAGTACCTGCTCAGAAAACTTATCAAAAAACAGTTGAAAAATCCATACAGAAGTAGATTATTACAGATAGATTTAAGTAAAGAAGAAAGCAGATGTTTTCTTGTTTACGGGAACGCTCTGGACATTAGAAGAACTTTTGGACTTGTTAAATGGATATAAGACGTCAATCAGCTTTAAGACAACGAAATGCAGTTGCCTGTCCCTTCCTTATACAGAAGTTTGAAATGCAGAAACTTACTCCAGACGCTCAAAGTTTGTATTTTAGAAAACAGTAATCGTCTCCAAACATTCGCTACTTGGAAGACATACGATAATTTTACAGAATGCAAGCTTTGAAAAAAGGATATATAATAGCTTGCTATTGCGCTCGCCACATAGTTCACCTCTACTGGTGGTGGCCCAAAAGAACTCTAAACAAACCAAAGAATCTGTATAGACTACTAGGCCATCTGAACTCTTTAGCGGTCCCAGATGTATACCCAATGCCCTCATATAGACCAGAACTATTTCTCCCTGGAGCATACTGATTTTCACGTAGTTGATGATTAATAGATGCTTCGACTACCTTAGAACCCGTGCGGAAGTAGAACCAAAAACTTGTGCAGTTTCAAGCGGAGCGCGAAAAGCAATTCCATTCTGCCAACCAGATTACCAATCAAGCACAAGCCAATGCACGTAGCTACCAAAGAAATCGAACGAAGGCAAGTCGCGTTTAAATGCCATTTATTAGGACCGTATGCTACAAAGTGATTTTTAGATGATTATTTATCAATCGGTAAAAAATAAGACCCGCACCCGTCGTCCCCTGCTTATGCGCGAATGTTTCCGAGGCATCTGGGGGTAATAAAGAAATGATTAAATTGACTAAATTGTAGTTCTTATAACAACTCAGTGTTATACTTAGCGAATTGAAACATAGGAAAGAAACGCGAATTTCACCAGATCACGAAGATAGAATCGGTATCGAAGAGTTTCGTGCCCTACCAACAAGTGTTAGAAACACAATCTCTTATAGGATTCTCCGTATTTTCGCTTTTTTAATTAGTGACTTGCAACTAATTGCGAAACCATATATAACTTAATAAAAAAGAATGTTAAGTTTCGAGTGGAAGGAAGAACACCAAAAAGCGTTTGAACTCTTAAAAGAGAATGGTTGTTTCAACCTCATTTACTAGCTTTCCCAGTATATTCCAAGCCATTTATCTTATAGGTACAGTACGCCTGCGACTAATTTGAATTAAGGGGGAGTTTCTTTATCATGGGCCAGTTGTCGGTATAGGAAAAACCTGTTGTCTTTGTTTCTAAGATTGTTTAAGAGCAAGTGAACTCAACTAATGCATTATTATAAAAATGGAATGTTTGGGCTTGTTCGTCACTACAGAGAGTTTTAAAAATACGGGTTTGGTTATCCCATCACCTATATAACTGATAATCGAACTCTCTTTGCTTTATATTTCGTATAAGCAACAGACAGTCGGCCTAGCACGCTGGAATTATTTGTTAATATTTTTCGCCCAACTATAGTATTATAAGCACGGGAAAAACAAACATACCGCCTGATATTTGAGTAGCGCATCCAGCACAAAGCTCCAAAGACGTTAATTTTTCAAAGGGGTAGACAAAGAAATACCGATGTAGACCAAGAAAAGATTATTTTAACGAAAGAAAACATTTCATAGGGAACAAGAGAAATTAGCTTACTAGATTTAGAAAGAATCTAGTTAAGTGGGCTACAAGAAAACACCTAAAACTATCCATATTTCCAGTAAAAGTATTATGTTACTATCAGGGACCTATGTTATGACAAGTACCAGATAGCATGATCTACTCAGTTATAGATCATTGCCATTCCCTTCACTTGAAGTGGCATCGAGGAACCGCAGAGGACTGAAAAAGAGTCAGAGAAAGGAACGTTTTTCCTCATACTAAGTTAAGATATAGTAAAGGGGTACTTTGTCCTCAGATGCGTCATACGTCTAAGGTTAAGGTCTAGGCCTCCCATAAGCGAAATTAACAAGATGCCTCTCCTTTACTTATCCGTTTTTCTAGAAGTACATGTGGAAACTGTATGAGAAACTCCTCTTAATGTTCAGTTCAGGTGCCAAAACACATTACGCGGTGTCAAGATGTGTTTGACACGTACTATGATGGCGTATTATCGTGTGAGCGAATAGTCGCATTTAAACTCAAGAACGAGCACATATGATTTGCTCAAGCTATACAGAAAGGAGTATATGTCCGGCATTCGAGAGCGCTCAGAAATAGCCTCCATGCAAATGCCCAAATAGTCGAACCTTTTTATCTCGAAAGCTTGCTACATAGCTCTTTGAAAGCACGCTGCACGTAAATCTGGGCCGATGTCAGCCGTAAAAGAGGGTTCTGGCTCTGTAATGCGACATAATTACTCTTCTTGTAAAGCTTGAGCAAATTCTTGGCTCGTTTTGTCTTGAACATGACGACTAATCTCGCAGTACGTGTTCAAAACATCTCTGAACAGCGAGAGCGTGTTGGCTACCTGAAACGAACATCGTGGAAGTTATTTCACTATACAGATCCACATGTACGTCTAAGAAACGCAGTAATAAGGAAAGAGGCCATCGAGCTTTAATTTCAGCTTTCGAGCCTAGACCTTTAACCTTAAAGCTACAGATACGCACCTGAGAACAGTAACCCTTTACCTAACTGTACCTTAGGAGGAAAAACGTATCTTTTCTCTGACTCTTTTTTCAAGTCCTGCTGCTGTCGCTCCCAGCCACGTCCCCACAAGTGAGAAATGGGCAAATGAAATCTATAACTGAGTAAGATTCATGCTACTCGGCCACTTGTAATTCATGAAAGTTCTTCTAGTTGCATAGTAACAATTAGCTTCTTATGGAAAATATGTGGATAAGTTTTGGGGTTTTCTTAGCCCACTTAACTAATTCTTTCAATCTAGGGCAATTCTCTTTGTTCCTGCTTATTGACAAGTTTTCTTCGTTAAAACTTAACAAGCTATTTCTTGTAACATCGTTTCTATTTCTTCCTTGAAAAAAATCAAACGTTTGGAGCTTTGTGGTGCCCTTATCAAGTATATATCTTAGGCCGAATGTTTGTTTTCCGTCTTAATACTATAGCTGGCGAAAGAATATTAACCAATAATATTGCTAGCGTGGCTAGCCGATCCTGTCTAGTTTGCTTATTACTAAATATAAAAACGTCGAAAGTAGGTTGGATTAATCAGTTAATTGGTGACTGGCATATTACCAAACAACCTGTGTAGTGACGCTGTTAAACATTCTGTAGTTGAGAAGAACAACAGCCAAACTTCCTTTTCGCGTTATATTATATCAAGATCGGTCTGAGTTCCACTGAGCCTCTTAACACTCTTTGAAACAAAACGACACGGTTTTGTCCCTTACCCGTCAGTCTACAATTGATAAAGAAACCTCCCCCTATTTCGCAATAACTTGTCGCAGCGTCTGATACCTAAAAAAATTCTGCTTGGAATAACTGGGATAAGTTAACTGGAGGTTGAACAACCAAATTTCTCTTTTAGAGAGTTCCAAACGACTGTTGGGTTCTTGCTTCCACTGAACTAACATTCTTTATTAATTATGATATGGTTATCTTGTATATTATTATCAAAGTCACTAATAAAAAAGCGAAAATACGAGAAAAATCGCAAATTAACGAAAATAATTTTCCTTAACACTTGTTGGAAGGACGAAACTCTTCATCGATCTATCTTCGCTGGATCTGGTGAAAATTCCGCTCTTCCTATTTTAATATCCAAGTAACACACTGAGGTTGTAAAAATGACATTAGTCAATTTAACTCTTATTTATTAACTCTAAATCAAGAAAAAACCTTCCTTAGTTTCAAAATTGTTCTGTCCTTATATCTACCCAATGATTTAAGACATCATCTAAATAACACTTGTGCCAATAGGCCTATATAAAATGGTTTAACGCGACTTGCAATCGTTCTAAGCATAGTACAGCGTGCATTGAATCCGCAGTGCCAAATAATCAAACTGGTTGTGGCAGAATAATCCTTTCCTTGTACGGAAAGCATTAATTCTTCTGTGTTTCCCTCCTCGAGCTTCGAGGGAATGTAAGCACTCTATTTAAATCAACAAATAGTAAAATCGTACTGCCTCCTAGGACGAAAATATCCTATCGTTTTGAGGGCAGTGGGTATTACATTCTGGGACGCTAAAACGGAGATTTCAGATTGCCTAACCCTATACAGACTCTTGGTGTAGAGTTCTTTTGGCCACCACCACGTAACGGTGAACTATGCGGCGAATAGCAAGCTTTAATATAACCTTTTTCTCTAAAGCTGCATCTGTAAAATATCGATGTCTTCCAAGCTAGCGATTGAAGACATACTTGATTCTTCTAAAAATTAACTTTTGGAAGCGTCTGGGTAAGATTTCTTTCAAACTATCTGTTTAGGAACAGACAGAACTACGCATCGTCTCTAAGCGACTTGACGTCCTATATTCCATTTAACATGAGTCCAAAATCTTCTAAAGTGTTCAGGTTCTCGTAAAATTTAGAAACATTGCTTCTTCTTTACTTAATATACTGATATAACTCTCTGTTAATCATTTTTTCAACTGTTTTTGCTGATTAAAGTTTTCTGACAGTGTGTACTATACAATATCCTATCTGCTTATCTTGTTAGCAATAGCAGTATTTATTAAAATATTCCTCTTCTACATTAACTCTTAAAATCGGATGCTACAATTCCTATGTTATAATTCTTACTTAAATATAAAGGTTTGTACACTAGATTAATATAACTGCAGATATACACTTCAATGTATATAAGATTGGAATTACAGAAGTTAAAAAAAAGAATGGTAAGGAGTATTAAAAGAAAATAAAACAGAAGAAATAAGAAAAAAAGAACAATAAAGCAAAGATGTCATCAGAATGCACTTCTTGGCAATCTCAAATCTCTTTAACTCTCAGGTCTGACTTCAAATAACGCAAAGATTTAAGCAAAGTGCACATGATTTCTTCTATTAATTAGCATTGAACTTCTAATTCTTCGTCTGCTATTAAAGGTCCTTCCTCTACCGGAGGAAGTTGTAAATTTTCTTTGTTCTCTTGCAATAAAACAGAATTTTTATTATTTCTTTTTTGTAGGCTTCTCTAATGAACCTTTGTTAGTTATGCTTTTCTACGCTTCTCCAATAAGCTCTAAAGTAATTACACTCTGAAAAGAATTTTCCAATGAGTCCTTTGAGTAATAATTCTCTGCTGTAAGGCTTTCAAATAATGGAGCCTTTATATTAATAATCTCTGGATAGGCTTCACTGAGCCTCTATATAATTAACTTTGTGTAAATCTATAAATTTAAAAGCATTATTTAATCTTTGTGTAGGCTCTCAAACTTGATCCCTAGTAATAATCTTGTGTACGGCTTTCACTTGAGCCTATTAATTAATCTTGTGTTAACGGCTTTTTTCACTGATCTCTATTATTACTGTTACAGAATATCAACGTAAGTCTTAATTTAAAACCTATTAATTCACTTAGAATTATATAATTATAATCTTTACTTATGTATCGTTTCATATTGATGCATAGAAAGTAAACCTCCATAACTTGGCAAGATTGTAAACTATTTATTTACTATGTCACTCCTCTTCTTTTAATGAGATTCATTCTTTGAGATGAAAGAACAGGTCTATGGTTCAGTAGGTAGATTAAAGCTAGAAACTACTTTGTACCTAATAAAATCTCCATTACCAAGCTCCAGTACTCCAGTCTTACACACAAATAAAGGAACTGGGTAGATACTGTTGGGTTAGCCATTAGAATAGAGTCAACTTATCTCACTATAAATGATGGAATTCATCTGAGTTCAATCTTGAACTCAATAATACTAGCTTCTTTAAGAGACAGTTAAAATCGTTCCCTTCTCTTTCATATTTACTTCAATCTATTCCAAACGAATATTCAAACGGTTGTGCTCCCCAAATCCTAGTAGAGCATCTATGACTTTAACCTCGTTCCAGACTACTTTTGTTGGAGCAAAAATACTGACAAAAATAATGACATCCCAATTGTTGGCTACATTCCTACACCAAAGGAAGCAGATGCAACTTAACACCTCGCTTCTAAGCTTGAAGTATTTCTTAATTACTTTATATTTACCATTTTATTATTTTAACTTTTTTGGACCCTAGAACAAAAAATTTGTTTACTTGTCGGAGAGTTCGGGTTGAAAAAACTGTTCGTTTCCTCTTCTTCAATCTCAGTCTTCAGATACTCTCATGACTGGATCCGCTGATGATTAGAATCAGGTGAAACTCTGGTTGTTTCTTGGACTTGTACTTGATAGCTACGCTCATGTCTTTGAGTAGAGTTATGGCTTCTAGTATTTGAATCAATGTTTTAAATACTCGACTTCTTCGAGCTTGACCATTATCAAATCAGTGGGTTTATTATTGGTATTACCATATTATTTTCATTTTCATAGGAATCCACACAGGGGCATTCTTGCAATTAGACGTATCGAACCCCGGGCATGGAATCTCCTACATACTCTGCAATATGTGTATTCAACCACAGTTTTAAGTGATGACATAAAAGATCACATTTCAGGTCAACATAGTCTCATTGACTGTATCTCTTTAACTGATAGTTTCTTACATACTACCCTTATTAAAGTCTTATATTTTGGAGAAGGCTGATGCCTTTACTGAAAATTTAGAAGATGCCCTTTTTATATACCTCAATCTCATGGTTCGTAGTGCTCAATGAAGGGGTTAATATGTAGTTCTTTTTCTATCTCACTGTATAATAGGAGTGCTATTGATCCTCTCGTATAGATTACTCTAGCTGTATTTCTTCTATCTTCGTTCTGCTCTATGGTTGGTTTGGAACAAGACTCTCCGTCTTCTTATTGACTAAAAGTTTCTCTAAATTATTCTACGAAAACTTAGTCTGGATTAAAGACTTTTTAAATAACTATTTTCTCTAATCTTCTAAATGATCTCTGAGTCCTTACGAGTATCTCTCTAAATCTTAGTCATCAATAAGATATTTAATATTGATTCGAGGAAGTAACATCCAAAGAAGTCTCGATATCTATGAGTTTTTTCTGATATTCCCAAATGAGATTCTTCAAGTCCAACATGAATTGCAGTAAGAGATTACACTGTGTCTCCTTGAAATATTCATACTTTTCGAATAAACAAAATAGTCTCGGCTTTATCTGGTTTGAGAAAATCTTCAATTGAATCAAAAAGTCTTCTAGGTCTTGCACCTAGAAAAGCTATTATCCTTAAGAATATAGGCGGGCCCTATGTGAAATCAGCAGATATAGTATCTTAGCCATAAGTCTTATTTTTTTGACGTTCAGCTGATTAGGCCTCTAACGGAAGTACGCGCTTGCAACCGTTGAAAGGTAATCGTCAAATTTATTCCTACCCAACTTGGTCTCATGGTATTATCTTCCATACAAATATTTAGAATTCTTTAGATAATTCTGATAATGGGAGGGCCATACGCATTACTTGGGTAAGATACCTCCAATAAGGGTCCATATGGTATGGATGTATCCAGCTTGCATGGTTAGGAAGTGGATTGTTCCAAACCTCAGAGTGAAGCTGCATACTTAAAGATTATTTTGGGATGGCCCCCACGGATTCTAGTTTGGTCCCTCCGTATACAAGTTAGTCACTTCTTGGCTCTGTCCCCCAAGTTCACTAAACTCACTCTATGTCAACATATTTCTGCTTGGCCAATGTCCAGGAAGGAAAGTCTCTTTTTAGTTGAAGGGAGCTGGTCCCGATGCCATCTTAAATGTATATCTTAATAGGTATTGTCCAAAACATTTGTTCTTTTGAGCACTTACGGTAATTCTTGCTTATACTTTCTGTATTTCGCTGCAGAGTGCCAAATCCCAAGCTTTCTCTAATTTAAGGATAACGACATTTAGTGGCGTTGAGAATCGACCAAGGATTACTTGTATAAAGATCTATATCGTTATGTGTGGGTTCCCTTATCTTGGGTTTTTGCCCTGTATCTCTTCTGTTTTCTGTCCATCATGAGTCTTTAATCTGTTCTATATACATCATGTTCTTTCATCTATTGATATCATCTCTGTACTATCTATGTTCAGTTGAAGTCTATCTAAATTTTTTCTAAGTCCTTATTTCTAAGTCCTTAATTTCTCCCCTTCACATCCATCACTAAGGCATTCATTAGGGTCATACTGGCTTCAAACTATATTCAGAATAATGTTAATTAACTTCAAATTTAAGTCAATCTAAAAAATACGAACTAGAGTTCTCAAACTGATTACTAAAATAGTAAAAAAAACTAAAATGAGTGAAAAAGAAGTCACGGGTTCATTTAAAACAAGAAAATTTAAAAGAAACTTTTTTGTTTTTCAAAATATTCAAATCTGTATATCAAAAATATTATTTAAAATGAACATTTTTCTATGTTCAAAAGAAATATTTCCAACAAGCAATTAACCTAAAATAATAAAGGAGCATTAATTAACCCTTTTAAATTAAATAATTAAAATTATTTTAGTTCGATTTTCAGATTATAATTACTGTTAAGTTAATTCATATATTAAATTAAAATTTAAAATTTAATTTCACTTTTTAGTTCTAAATTCAAATATAATTAATAACTGTTACCTTCAAGAGTATTTAAAAATTTCGAAAGTTTCAGACTATATAAAAATAATTATTCTTTTAAATTATTTAAAAGTTCAAAAAAAAAAATAATTTTCTCTAAAATTATTTAAAGTTCAAAATGAAAATGCTTGGCTTAAAATTAATATTCCTGAGAAATAGTATTGATATTTTTCCATTAAGTCTCTAGGAATATGTAAATTAAGTAACAACTATCCCGTTATCCTCAAGTCGATTTATTTGGAAAACGTTTCATTTCACTGAGATTTTATCTTTGCTTTGGTTTAGTTCAATCTCAGCTCATTGAGGCTTTCTAAGTTCTTCAAAATTCTACAAAGTTCTTCTATCAAATATTTTCTAACTTGAAATCAATCAATTTATATGCCAACAAATTTATCTGTTATAATTGTGGTTTTAAAGAAGATATTTCGGAAACTGTTAAAATATTCAAGGGTTCTGAAGATAAAATAAAAATTTCAGAATTCTCTGTAGATAAACTAATTTACAAGTCTAATATTTAGTCAGAAAGAATAGATAATTTTCTATATGTTGGTAAGGTCAAAATTACGATTATCATTCTCTGTATTTTTGGTCAATCTTTTCTGGCAATTTGACTCTTTCCTTTCTCAGAACCTTCTTGACCCTTTTTATCTGAACCTGGTGACCTTCTTTCATGACTTTGACCTTGAGACCTTGACCTTCGTTCTGAACCTTTTTGACGCTTTTTCTGACACTCTTTATGGTCGACTTTTGTCTATAAGTTGCACCTTGTCTGGGTGCACTGGAGGTCCTTGTCCAAAGTTTTTACCTGAGCGAGAGTATGCTAAATTAATAGGTCTAGGTAAATAGAATCCGGAGAAGTTAAAAAAAACTTTAATATATATTCACGCACAAATTAAATCAGAAGAAAAACAATTTTTATTGGCACTAAAGAAGAACTAGAAGACAATACAAATCGCAGATTTAACCACCTGAAAATAGTTCAGCGTTACGAACAATCTATTTAATGCAATATTATAATAATGTGTAAGAATTATAGTTTCATTTTAATATTGATTATACCGATATATTTTATATTTTTATAATACCACTTTTGGCCAATTGAGTCAAGTAGTATTATAAGTTTGTGTGTCAACAGAGTCGCGAGCGGCAAAGGGGAAAAAGAAAATGGGAAAGCAACTGAAAGGAGAAATGAGGGTCAATTTGGCCAAAGAGTCTTCATCACTTCATCTGGAGCATATCCCTTTTCCCTGAAATTCGATCTGACAATCTCACCTTCCTCCGAGCTCTGGAGGCAATACTCCATTCAGTTGCCGATTTTTTTCCCTTCCCTCAACTCCTTACTCTTACCCCTTTACAAATTTGATTCATATATGTAAGTTGAATGAATTATAAACAATTTACAAGCAGCACACTTTTGATATAACAACATCTTCAACTTGCGATTGTATGTCTGCTGCTCCGTTGTCTGAGATCTTTTAGCTAATTCTTCAACTAACTCTATATACTTAAACCTAATGATAATTATAGAATAACAACGGATTATTCACAAATGATATCTCTAATCTAAGTACTTAGCGTTTGTAGAATTCAAATTGTGAAAATAAATTAATAATCTTTATTGTAATAAATATCCTTTAATAGCATAGATTTGCACAAGTTTCATATTGGTACTAATATATGATTATCTTACCTCGGACCGTACCAAATAAAAAATGCAACTTATTACAATTGGTATTATATCCTCTAGTAATGTTTCCTGTCTTTATATAAAATAAACAGAATAAAAAAATACAGTAAAAACAATGGCATAATCCTTATAGATGATAAATTCTTTATTGATATAATAAATGGTCTTCTAGAATTTTATTATTTTTCACAATTTTTTCACACTCTAGAAGTACAGCTCATTTCCTAACTACTTATTATGAAACAAATATATTTTAGCAGTAAAAATTGTTTTGTAATTTTATTGTAATACAATAACACTTTGTCTTAAAATTAAATTTTAACACTCTTGTTTTTGATAATAATTTGCAAAAAATATGGAACATACTATATATCCATAAAGCCCAGCAGCGCATAGTATATTGCATGTCACATGTTCACAATTTCCTATCTAATTTATTGGAACCGTATGCATTAAGAATGCATAATTGCTACTTAAACTCAAAGGTTGTAAAATCATGTCCAATATAAGCGACTTGCTATAGGTTTCCTACTAATTAAACTTTCCAGTGTGAAATTGGTTTTTCTGTGTGGAAAATGAATTTCATGTAGCTTTTACAGAACTTCTAATTGATTTTCGCACCATTTAAACTGCCTTGGTCAAAGGTTTTGATTGAAACACTGTTGGTGAAAAAAGAAGCCACCTCTCTCGGAAAATGCTATTGCCCTTTGTAGACACAGAAGAATATATCCAGTAGATTGGTGTAGCGCAATCCTCAAGCCGTCCTTACGTCTTATTTTATCTTTGTAGTCGAATAATGCCTCTACTCGGTGCTAAAACGGCGAAGACGGCAATGACCATTGCACAGGATAACGGTGCTACGTGAAGACAGTAATGGCCACTACTACCAAAACCAATTTTGTAGTCGCACGCCAACCTAAATGAGAAGATTATCAGCCTCACATCATACAAGCGTCGAGCAGTCTGGTGCCAACTTCTTAGAAGAAGAAAGATTCTTTATCTTCTCAACCAGGGGAAGTTCATAAAACGCGGGCCAAATCTCCTGAGATTTTTTCATTTTACATCACTATGAGACCTATATCCAAAACTCTTCTCAAAAAAAATTACAGTTCCCCTAAACTGTATTCAAAAACCTAAATACAAGAACAATGGAAATACGATATCATTATCATATAATATAAAAAGTAGATTCACCTGATTAAAAAATCATAATCCTATTCATATACATATTACTAACAATATAAAAAAGTCATTATATCATTTAATCATAGCTAAAATTTTCCGAAATATACAATACTATTTATCTAAAAAATAAATAAAAGTAATTATTGCAATATTAATATAGCAACGAATATCAAAATTATAATTAGACAAATATATCAAAGAAATAATGTAATAAATAATATTCTCATAAGTTCCGTGGAGAACACTTTATTTTTAAAACAATTAAAATATTACAAATAAAAACAGCTTAAATATTTTTACAAGATAAAGATTATTATTATTATTATATTTATTATTATTAATATTAATTATTATTAATTATTAAATAATATTTATTATTTAAATAATGACTATTACCTTTGTCCAAGGCGAATGGAAAAATTCCTATAGGAAGAGCACACCAAATTTGCTATCTTCATTAAGTCTCTAAACCTTTACCTGTTTTATGTATCTTAATTTTTAATAAAAATGGAGAAAGAAAGCATACACCAATATTTTGTACATTATATATATCATATATAATTATATAAATATTATAATATCTAAAAAAATATACTATATCAGAATTCACTCTTCTAATAAAACTTCTATACTACTCTAATGATAAATCTTCGAGCCTGTAGAACAAAAATCAAAAGGAACTATAAATTAGAAACACTAAAGCAAACTACGTCTATGCGTATATATGGCAATATCCATCTTTTAAAAGATCGTATCCCGCCACAACCCTTCGCTAGATTGGCTCCTCGTCACTGACCCTAAACCCCTAAAGTTTCTCCCCCCTTCCCTCACCATTCTTACTTCGGTCTTCAATCCTTTCTGAATCGTATAATAGAAAACATATTTCCTTGAAATCTAATTAAGATTTGAAATCCAGGTTGCTTCCTAAGCTTCCGGAAAAAGAGTAAGAAGGAGGAGGGGAGAGAAGAGGGGGGGGGGGGGGGGGGGGGGGGGAGGGAAAGAATTCCCAAGATTTGAGAACTCTGATGTTTCACAGACCTATTTCAACATCTCTGGCGCCAACTTGACGATCACAAATAACTTAAAAGAAGTGTTTCTCTTAGTGTAACAAAGACTATAAAAGCGAGATTAAAAATAAGATTTAATATATTTTTTAAGACATCAAACAAATGAATTAGAACTTTTAATTACGATTTTAGGGTAAATAATTTACAATATATTTTATATGTATATAATAGCATTTAATCTAGAAGAAAAAGAAGACTGCATAATATTTTAAAAGCTCGAAGAGATGTGAAAACAAAATATGTCAAATAATGACATGAGAAAGGCATTAAAAAGATTAAAGGTGTCCGATTTGGTACAAAAAAGAAAAATAAAAAAAAAATTATCAAATTGAAATTTTTTTTTCAATAAAAAGTAAAAATTTTTAATTAGAATTTTCAAATTTAAATATAAATCAAAGATATTATAATATATATATATATTATAAATAGTGAGATATATTTTTACATATATATATATACTATTATTCAGAGAGTAATATACAATATAGTCTGATCATTACTATGCCTATAACTATAGTCGTCTTAAATATATAAGTATAGTATCTAGTAATACCGTACCATTAGGTAAACAATATAACTATAATTATGATATTATTATATATATATATACATAATATCTATCTATCTATATTTTTTTATGTACATTATATATATAACTTATTATTACTATCACTATATTATGCTATATTTTAGATGTATATATAATACATATATATATATATAGGTATATATATAATACCTCTCTATATTATAACATTGGATTGACGTACTATAATTTTAATATAATAGCTAGAATATATATTTTATTTATTATACATCTTTATATAATATATATTAGTGCTATGAATATGTGATAACTTATATATATATATAGGGACTTAAAATTATATTTAGATTGTATATTATTATATATAATAATATATATATACCCGTTATATATAAATATTATATACTATACCTCCTATATAAACGCTCCGATATACTCATCATAATATCATACTACGTATGTATACCAGTAAGTTACTTATAAAATTATCATTAATAATTAAGAGCCGGACTGACACCATACACCACATTAAAATCCATCATAAGATAACTAGGCCATGATAACCCCAACACATATTATACTAGGTTACTATAAACTATATCAACTATGAATTAAATATATAATACTATTATTATAACAATTCCGTTATATTCACTAGTATACGAAAGTATCTAACTAACTTAGTATAACTGCTTATAAATATAAGACTATCATTAATATAGATTTATACTTATTGTTATACATTATCTTCATGAGCGTCAGTATATCAAAACATTTTTTAAACTTAATTATACTTATATTTATCTATTTATATTTAATCATTAAACTATATTTTATCATATATATTATTATATATTATTATAATTATCATATCAATATATTAATATATATATACTATAATACTTATATTTATATAATATTATTTTTAATATCAATTATTAATTATAAATTTCTTATAACCACACACATGACCTATATATATACTTAACATACTAAATGAGTAATCTATATATATAACCGTACAAGGGGTATATATATTATTAGTATACGCAATATCTAATTAAATTACTTACTACCTAGTCACTTATATAAATATACACCCGAGTAATATTACTATATACTTAAAATTTATAATAATATATAATCAAATAATACTAATACTATATATTTATTAAATTAATTTTTATTATATATTATTATTTAATATATTTTTTATTTTTTTTCTTTATTTTTTTTCGTTTGCTTTATTATTTATTTATCTTACAATTAAAGGGATATAATTCTTTTTATTTCTTAGTCTTATTTCACAGTTTTCTAGTACTTATTTTCTCTAATAGACACTCACTACTCTCTTTGTTATGAAATGAAACGAATCAATGTTCCTTCTGTCTGAGCTTTTTTATATATTCTTATTTCTATATATTTTATTTTGTTTTCTGGGTTTTTTCTTATATTGTAGCTAGATTTTTTTTTGTTTTATATTCATGCGTTTTTTTAAGTAACTTTTCTGCCATATATTTAATATATCATACATATTGCTATATTTCCAATATTTTTATTTTCTTGGTATTTTTTTTTTTAATCTCTAACTACCGTATCAAGACTACAAAAAGGTTTTCATTTCTAATGTAAATTTCCAGTTTTATTTATATATTATATATTTTTTTTTTATGCATAAATTGCTTTTTTTTTTTTCAATAATCTCCTTTTTTAACTTTTTTGATACATCTATTTTTAAAGGAAAGTACATCATTTCCAGCTAAATTTTATTATTATTTAACATGTTCAAATTTTCAAAAAGTTTTAAATGTATTCATTATAGTATAAGATGTTATTTTATAGAATATTATATGTTCGTTTATATATAAGTAATGTTTCAAACATTATTCTAACATAAATTATTATTTAATTTAATGTATTCTATTTTTTAAATTAATATATTTATATAGTTAATATCGTAAATCTTATTATTACTAAATCCCAGGTGACTTCGTTTACTGTTTTTTAATATATTTTCTGTATTCTTGTTACGTTTTCCTATATATCTTAATTTTTTAAATGTAAAATCTTCTTATTTATTTTAACTTTAATGAATTTTATACATATATCTTATCTTCATATTTTTCGTTATATATTTAAATTTAATAATGAACTATTTATTGATTTATTTTTTTAATTAATAATATATATTTTGAGTGTTTCATAATTATTATATATTTTTTTTTTTTTTTTATTTATTATTATTTATTTATTTTTCTCTCCTAACTATTCTTTTATTTAATTTTCATTGTTATTTCAATTTATATTTATTGTATAGTTTATTATTTTTTCTATTTCTTTTTTTATAATTTAACTCAATATTTTTTTTCTTATATTATATATTTTTTTTTTTTTTCTATATTATTTGTTATATATATAGTTTTTTATTATTTTTATTTTTTTGTGTCACGAATAAAAAGATTTTTTTATTTGAAGTTATTTCAGTTTCCTGTATTTTATTTTTATTTATTATTTTTTTTAACATATTGTTTTTAAAAAAATTTTTTTTTATTATATATATATAAGAAACGTTTTATTATAGGTGTTGGGGAGATTTTTTATAATTTTTTATATGATAATATTTTGATTGTTATTTATTTTTTTTTTTTTATTTTAAATCTCGTAGCAGTATATAAATATTTTTGTTTATTCTATAATAATATGATCACATTGCACATTTCACTTAATATATTTATTTATCCTTTTTACTGTCAGTCGCCTTTGGTTCACACTTTATGCGATTTTGATTTGTGAGTCTGTGATTAATATATATTTTTTTGTTTCTTATCACGCTCAATATGACTGCTAATATAATACTGTTTAGGTAGAATATCCTGTTATCTATTATATATATACGGTATTTGACTATAATTGTCTTATGTAAATTTTCCCCATAGAAGTCAAATTTATCATTTCCATATTTTATATTAATCAATATCATATTATTTTTTTATTAATTATTTCTTGTTTTTTACTTTACCATAAATTATTATCGATATATTTATTATATTGTTTATTATGTTATTTATTTATTTTATTATTTTATTATTTGTTGATATTATATTTATTATTTTTATTTATGTATTTTATAGTTATATTTATTTATCTATTATATTTATATTTCCGTAAGTTATGGATTTTGTTTGCATTATCCAAACTTTGAAATTTTACTTAACTAAATAATTAGTTTTTTTTATATATATGATTTGTCTGTAGATCATCTTTAATTATTTTATTTTATCACTGAAGTGATATTTGTAACTTTTAAATTGTTTCAATAATAATTTTTATATCACTATAAAATATTACAATCGTTATGATATGTTAATACGTTCTTGTTCTTAATAGTAATATTTACGATCATGAAAATAATGTATTAGTATTTTTTACTTATCAATTAAAATATATATTTTTATTAGTTTGTAAAGAACGTGATGAAATTCTTTGAATTTTATTTTTTTTTGAGTAATTATTTTAATAATTTGTTAATCTAAAAATTGTAATATATAAGATGTATATTTTAAATTATTTTATCTTTTTTATTATATTATATTAATTTCTGAATTTTTGTTTTTTTTTTTTTTTTTTTTTTATCGCGTGAGCACGGTTTTTTTTACAAATATTTTTCTTTATAGTTTATGATATTTGTGATATTTTTATATTATGGTACACCTATATTATATTTATTTCTACTTATAAAATTTTTTTTTTATAGTTTTCAAAGAATTTATTTTAATTTTTTTTTTTTTTTTTTTTTTTTTTTTTTTTTTTTTTTTTTTTTTTTGTTGCTTCTTATTCAAAATTTCTGATTAAAATAATTCAAAAATTTTCTATTTCCAACAAATTATTCTGAAATTTTATTTCAGATGATATGCGTGATAAATTTTGTTGAAGGAAAAAGAAATTATAAATTTTACTCTACTTTAGAAATAATAATTTAATTTCAAAAAAAAAAATTCTAATTAATTTTATCACTTAAAATTTTCCTAAAAGTAATTTTTTGTTTGAAAATTTTCTGAGTTATTTTTATTGAGAAACATTTTCTAAGTAATTTAATTCGAAAATTTTCTGAGTTAAAATTATTTTTATTAATTTTATTTTGAATTTTCTGAGTATATTTTATTTTCTATAACTAACATTCATTTAAATTTCTCGGATTAGTTTAGTTCTCAAGTAAGGTTCTTTTTAAAATCTTCTGAGGTTAATTATTTATGAGTTGAAAGTTTTAAATCTAACAAATAATTAAATATATTAAATTTCTAAGTTAAAATTATTCCGATTTTTTTCTAAGTTATTGGTTTAATTCGGCTTTTATGGTATGATAAAATTAAATGTTTTTTTCTTTTGTTATAGTGTTGAGGTTGTCGGCATAATGAGCTCTGCTCTTGATCCGTTCGTTATAGGCCCTGATTTTATCGAAATCTTAATCTTGATTTAGCAAAGGATAGTCATCCTGTAAATGTTACAAATTTCAACTTTTATGCAAAAGCCCAAAAAATATATATTTTAATAATATCTATTTTCTTCTTATATTTTAATATATATCTCTTTTATTATAATCCCTACATTTCTTCTTTGTTATATTCGTTATTATATATTATTAAATTTTAGAATATTTATTTAATAATTCTTAGTTTTTTCCAAATAATATTATCATAATCATTTTAACTAATATTTTATTAATCTTTTACTTACGCCATTATTTTAAATAGTATTCTCGGATTAGGATAACATTACGTCAATTGATTATCTTGTTACGTCTCTCTCGAAATGAATTCAGAATAATAATATATGTAAAGTATATAATGTTAAATATAATATAATTTTAAATTATCAATAATAAATTTTCTCTAATTTTGTAATATTGTAAGCTATGTAACATATGATTTAATAACTCATTGATTTTCATAATTATCTTTTATTCATTTTATATCTAAGTTATTCATTAAACCCTTTCATATGTCTCTGTATTTTTATTTTGTTACAATTTCCATGTATATTTGTGGTGATCGTCTCAGTATTGTGATCGATTTATCTTATTTTTATATATCTTCTTGATTGTCATTTTGTATTCATTAATATCATCATATGTATCTTTCGTTTTCGATTATATCTCTGTTTACAAGGTTCTTCCGTGTTCGTTCTCATTTCATGTTTTTATTCTTCTCAGTATTATCTCATATATATTATTCTATTATTTTTCTAGTAGCTGTGTATTATATTATATATATTTTCTTTCTATTTATATTTTAAATTCTATTTTATATTATATCTATATATATTGTATATAAATTATTTTTATATTTGAATGTTATTATTTCTTTTGTAATATATATATATATTTAATTATTATTTTCAATAAAAATATATCATGTTTTATATATTTATTATTTTATCTATTGTATTTATTATTTTATATTTTATTATTGTTTTGTAATCAATTAATTCAAGGGTCTTTATCCTAGAATAGTAATATATATTATGATATATTGTATCTATTTATTTTACTTTATATTATTAATATATTCTATATATTTGTATATCTAATATTCTATTTATTTTTTGATTATACTAACTTTAGGATTTAATATATAAAATATATTTAAAAAATCTTATAAAAAATATATCTTTTGATTTTTATCCTATCTAAATTTTATTTAATTTGTTCATGTCTAAAATTAATTTATAATATATGATTTTGTATATACTAATATTATTATTAATTATTATTTTTTTTTATTATTTTGTAAATAATGTATATATATATATATTATTAAACAACTATACTATTAAAATTGTACATTTAATTATCGACTATATATATTATGTATAATTATATTTTAAAGTATATTAATCTATAATATAAATATAAATTGCTGGAATTAATTCAATTTTTTTATAATTTCATATAATATATATTATTAAAATCAATAAATTTTTTTATTCTCTTATTCAAGCTATTTTTTATTTTTATATATGTCTCTCTCTTATCAGACTTTCTAAATTAAACATTCTTAATTTGTTTTTGTTTTTTTTTTTTTTTTTTTTTTTTTTTTTTTTTTTTTTTTTTTTTTCTTTTTTTTTTTTTTGTTTTTTTTTGACTGGTTAGTGTTGGGTTCGTTTTTTAATTATTTTTCTTTGTGTTTTTTTTTTTTTTTTTTGTTTTTTTGTTGTTTTTGTTTTTTTTTTTTTTTTTTTTTTTTGTTATTTTTCATTTTTGTTATTTCAATTAAAAAAATTTTTGTTTTTTGTTTTTTATTCAATACTTTTTTGTTTTTTTTTTGTGTTAAATTTGTAGCAAGTATATTCCATTTTTCATCTTAATGTATTCTCACGTAATTATTCAAAAAATATGTACTTAGCTTAACGAAAGTTGTTCTTCTTAACTTAGTTGTTCGCTTCTAAGAATACTTTTGATATATTGTTCTTTTAGTTTTGTTCTTTTGTATGTCGTTAGCCTATATTTCCAGAGTTTTACTATCCTTTCTTATTATTATAATGTTTTATCGATTTTCGAAATAATTAAAGTGAGTAATGAACGGGTAAGTCTGACTTCACACATAGGTTGACGGAGTAATATGAGCAACTTCATCGATCGGTAGTTAACTGGAGTTATTTTCATAGTTAACTTGTGCTTAAAAATTCTTAATTAGCAAATAGCGGTTCTTAAAATTTTGGTTTTCATTTTTTGGAAGTTTGTTTTTAGCTTTCATTTAAGCTTGCAACAAATTTGTTATGTATATTTAATATTCTTTGTGGTGGTAGCGGAGTGGTAGAGCGCTGTAGTTGTATTCCATGAATCTATTTATTTCCAAAATAATTCGGTTATAAAGTCTCTTATTATTTATTTTATACTATGTTTATTATTACTTTTTCTTGCAAAAAGTATTTGTTCTCTTAAATTAACCTCTAAAAATATCACAAAACCTCCTAGATAATGACTTAGTTTTCTCACTATGGGAAGTTCACATCTTCGATAATTTAGTAGGCTTGAAATGGGGGATATTTGCCGAGCAAAATTGATTAAATTTGCTGTTGGTCAGTTTCATACACTCTCGTTTTCTATTTAATGAATATTATAATCAGTTTTTCGATTTTGTTTGATTGCTGATCGCGTATCTTTGTGATGTGCTATGGTCATGTTTTAGAGTATGTTGCGTATTGATGGTGACATTAAGGGTTAGGGTAGTAGTAGTTGTGTGGATGATTTGCTTAGTGGTATTGGTTATTATTAGTATGGTTTTTCTGTTTCTTTCCTCTGATGTATGGTGCTTGTTCATGTGATAATGTCTCAATCTGTTGCTTTCCATTTCTTTGATTTCATTTCAATTTTTGGAAGCCCGTATCGGTCGTAAGTAGTTAAGTTTCTGCGTTAAATCCAGATCTGTGAATGCATACAGAGCTTCTAGGTAGAGATTATAAGGCTGGCTGATTATGTATTTGGTCCGTGTGGTGATGTCTCCCGGTATCAGCGTTGTGCATTGCTAAAAGTATGTCTGTGTTAACGTTGCTGTGCGAAATGCAGTGTGGATATGTGTGTTCTTTTAGAACGTGTGTGTCTATTTATAGATGTCTGGTGGTGAGATATCGTGTATCAGGATGCTATCTTTAGATGTTGTCATTGTTCGCGGCGTTAGGTGGGATTTCAGTATGAGATCGGAATATTTCTATTTGTTGAGTGTGGTCTCCGGGTCTAAATCATGTGTTGAGCCGTATTGATGTGAGTCTACTGCTATTTGCTCTTTCGAATGAGCATATTGAAGGGCTCAGGTGGTAATCTTACAGTCAGTAGGTTGATGTTGTTTCGTTTTTATGCGAAGCTATTGAGTTCGGTGTGTGTAGTCCGGATTATGATTGAATCATAGTTTCTTGCCTTTAAGGATTTCTCAACGGTAATGTGTAGGGCATGAAGATCTTTAGTTGTAGCTTGCATTAGTTCTACGTTGTTGGGTTGCTGGTGCTAGTTCTTTGGTAGTGCGGTTGCATTTCTGCATGTAGTTGTGCTGTGATATTCTGTGTGTGTTGTATGTCTGAGATTAGGGGATTTGATGGTTCTCTATTACTTGGCGTGTCGTGTCCGTAGACTGCCGCTAGGTCGCTTCAAGTTCGTCTAGATCGTCTTAGAACTGTTGGACAATTGTCAATACCCCAACTTTGATAGCGGCAAGATCCGACAATCTTCTTGGCGTGCTAAAGTTATCACACTTCATCTTACTTAAAAATAATTTAATTACAAGAAAAAAAAATATAAAATTCTTAAACTCCTGTTAGACTTTACCATTTTGTTAAACATACTTGAAAATTAAATAAAAAATGAAAAATTTATAAAAATTCAGAGAATATTGATGAAATATATCTGAAGAACTTAAAATAAAGATTACACGTATAAAAGGAAAATCACAAAAATAATAATTTTTATTGTCAAATTTATTCCGCATAATTAAAAATTAAGTTATCTACAAAATAAAAAATCTACTCTTTCTTAAAGTTCCTTTCAGTTCACTTTTTAGCGACTAAGAAGTAATGAACTACTTTTACTGTCTTTATCAACAAATGTGACTTTCTTTGTTCTTGAATCGACCCTTCTTTGTTAGTTTATATCAGGCTGTCTTCTTGGAGGTAATTCTGGTGGTAGATCTAATGATCTTCTTGGAGGTAAATCTGGTGATTTTTCTGGCAATTCTGCTTGTATGATCCATCTTGTCGGTCGAGATGTCGACCTGCTCGTCTGAACAGGTGATCTTTCTATCATCGTATACTGGTGTTTCGGTCTATTTGTGTTTCTTTTTCTTGACTCTAAGTTTCTTCGTATAGCGTTCATTTACCAGTTGTCGATACTGGTAATGCATTGCTTGTTTCTTCATCCACCGAACATTTCTTCGTCTTCCGATGGTCACCTGTTTCTCCAGTTAACAATATAAACATTTTAGTTTCTTTGCTGATTCTCTACTGGTTCCACATTTCACTAACCGCTTCAGGTGCTTCTTCTTCATTATCATGTGCTTCTCCATTTATTTGCTTTGGGTGTTCTCAGATAAATTACTCTAGTTTCATTTTTTCATCATCAATCCTCAGAGTAAAGATCAATTATAGGTTCTTCTATGAGAAGCTTAAAAGTACTTTTACTTCATATTGGGAATGTACATCCATCAATCCATGTTCATTTAACAGAAATATTAGAGAATATTAAATTGATATTAAAGAAAGTGAAATATGATGAGTATGGATGATTTCTGTGCAGAGATTTGAAAGTTATTGGTATAGTACTTGGACTACAATTAGGATACATCAAATATCCATCTTTCCGAATTTTTTCATGTAAATCAGCCTTCTTCATGGGTTTTTCAACCTCTCTTCTTCTAACCCATTTGTTTTCCCTTTGATCAATAACATCCATAATCATAAATCTAACACGATTTGATGCCCTTCTTTCATCAACAATTTTTCTTAAGGTGTTAAACACTTCCCTAAATTCAGACTAAAAAGTATGATATACATAATAAATGAAAAGCAAATGCAGTGATGGGAATAAAGGAAATATATATATGAGAGAGAGTTTTATATATGTAAAGTATTATATCAAATAATGGTATAATAATATATTAATCGATATTATTTAATAATATTAATCTAAAATTTTATATTTATATTTGCTTAATCATTTTGCTTACAAAATAAATGCATTATATATTATGTCAAAATACTATAATATATTATAAATAAATATATAAATATAAATAATATTATGTATATATAATATAAAGCTATATACTATATATATAATTAATATATATTAATATAATATTAAGTAACATATAAATATATATATACTATATATATAATATATAATAGTATATAATTATATATATATATTAGTATATATAATAATGATCAATAGATATATATATTAGATATAATATATATAGTATAATGTATATTATAAGTAATATATAATATCAATTATATAGTATATAATTAATACTAATATATATTAATTAATATATTATTTTAAAAAATATAATAATACCATTAATTATATATTATATATTTATATTATTATACAATATAAATAATATATAATTATATATATATATATAGGTTACTCATGATGAATATTATATATTATGTATATATTATGATATATATTAAATATATATATCTAATATATAATATTATATAAGAAAGTAAATATATATAAAATTAATATATAATATATAATATATAAAGTACTGGCTCCAAAAATATATTATCTCATAGAAGTTCCATTAATAAAATCTTAACAATACAATTATGGAATATTGTGAGGTAATAATAGGATATAGAAAAATTATGAAAATAATCTTTGCAAAAATATTCTAGACTGTTTAGTAGTTGAATATCAGTTTTTAAGAGAGCCTGCTAAATAGTTATTAGCCAGGTGGCTGAAGTTTGATGTAGTTAGTTGAGTAGTTAGCTTTTCAGTCTGCATTTCAATTATTTGAGTTAAATACTATGTGTTGATTAAATATTTTAAGTTCTTCATTTATTTATTTTTGAGTTTATTAATTAAACTTCAAAGATAAAATTCCATCTACAAATTTTAAATTTGAGGTAATATACATAATTAATAATATTGAATATTAATCACTATGTATAACTTCTTCATAATAAATAAACATATAGATAAATAGACAGCGAGAACTATGTTGCATATGGACATAAAACTTATATTATCAATAAAATTTAAATTATAATATGAGCAAGCTACCCCACATCTAGTGGTGATGTGTATTTGACCGTATAATGTCGTAACTCTATATATTCTATACTTAATCAAAAATAGCATAATTATAAAATAAAATAACCTTTGAAAACGTAAATGGTAAATTCCAGTCGTAATCTAAAATATCTTTTTTCCAGACTTGTGAGGATGGAATGGAATAAATATTAATTCCAATGAAATTAAGCCAAATCGAATGACATATTAAATTATAGCCAAAAATTATTTGATGTTTGTTTTAATTATAGGTCACTTAAAAAAATCCAAATTGAAAGAAAATCATTGGAGTACTATTGATGCTATGTAAAGTACCTTCAGTTACAAAATATTTTGAGACCTCGACATAAGATATTTATATATTATAGCATAATCATAACTAATGAAGCAGTTATGAGAAATGATATCAAATTTACATGAAGACTGACTAATAATTTTAATTTTGCAATAAAATTTAGGAGGGAAAGGGAAAGAAATAAGAGGAGAATAAATATAAATATACAGTGGTTGTTTAATAAAGAGCACAGAGTGCTAAAAACAAAGAATGAAGATAATAAGCGAAAAAAGGAAATTAATGAAGAAAATGCACGAAGATACAAAGAAATTCTTCGCAAAAGAAATCGATCGACTGCAGAATATGAAAGTTAATAACGTGCAGGATTAAAGATCAGGTTACCTTCAACCCAAGAGCAATTAAAAAAATCGAAGTTAAAAGTGTGGGAATAAAGAAACCCAAGGTTCAGTAGTGATGGGCAAATCCAGAGATTGGGGAGTCCCCTCAACTTCAAAAAACTAAAAAAACTAATATTCATTATATAATATATTTATCACTGACCTAGCTTATGGGCTTTAAGATTTATAAGATCCAAATATGAGCGATTCGTAAAGCAATGCATGGTCATCTTTCTGCTTTTTGTCATCACTATATTCTTACTTTAAGTAAGCAAAAGATATATATATTTGAGAATAGAGGTGGTTATAGAGCTAGTTCATTGGTGACACTAAACTAGATAAATAAAAGAAAAGACATACGGAAGAAATTTCTCTGATTGAATCTATACGTGCAAAGTCCTTAATTATCCAACGTAGAGACATCACTTAATCTTACAGTACACTTAAGGATTTTAAAAAAGTTAATGCCTGTAATATTAAACTCACTGGAACTAAATAACTGGGTAATCAAAGAATAGCGTTTACCTGTATTTTAAGTGTCTGGTAAGAAGAGGTAAATAGTCAATAAAAGACGTGCTTGGCCTGTAGCAATAAGCTTGCTAAAAGAGGAACAAGAGTACTAAATATAACAAAATATAATTTGCAGGATGCTATAAGTAATTTATAATGATGTGAAACTAACTAAAATGATTGGAATTTATGAAAAATGAGATATTTAATAAGCCTATGTTGATTTTGATTAGCCTATAAACAAGTATATA
This sequence comes from Trachelipus rathkii, assembly GCA_015478945.1. Lineage (NCBI taxonomy): Eukaryota > Metazoa > Arthropoda > Malacostraca > Isopoda > Trachelipodidae > Trachelipus > Trachelipus rathkii. The sequence continues at coordinate 36,232 of JABUQX010034365.1, forward strand.
ATATCCAGTAGAATCTCATATATATACCACTCGGTAATAAACCAAAATAATGGTCATTGTATACAGAAATTGATATAAAAATAAATTTACAATAGAATATTTAACTTTACTTAATACACTTGTTCACGAGCAACAAGTGAGTAAATGTAAAATGATCTGGGGTTTGAGGGTAAGAGCGTATGAGGAGAGGCTGAAGGGAGTTAGGAATGTTTTCTGGAGAAAGACGATTTCTCAGAGGGTACATAATATCATATAGAGTACTATAACAAATATTATTATATAACTTCTATAATAGATAATACATATATAGAGACCATCATAAAATTTTTTACAAAAAGGTGACCTAGTGTGAGGGCATTAAATTAAAGTAAATTAAAAAGATATAATGCCATTAGCACAAATCGTTGATATATGGGAGATTACTGGAATGGGAGAAAAGCATGCAGAATGTAAAGGTTTTAATACGGTTGTAAAGAGAGGAGGTGTAGAGAGGAGATAGGAGGCTAAGAAACACAAAGGGAGTGTGATTTGAGTGTTGACTGCGGAGGGGTAGCAAGGCAGTTTGAAGAAAGCAGCGCATTAGATTCGTTTTATTTAACACCTAGAAGTAGCCGTGGTGTGGGGAGATAACAATATATATAATGAAATAAGGAAAACAAAGTTTAATTTTAGTTAACACGGGTGTGTGTGTTTTAATGTGGTGGTATAAAGAAATTTAAAGAAAGCATGAATAAATGTTATTAGAGGAATATGGATGTGGTGAGGGGCCAATTGAGGAGACGTTATGTTTGAGGAAATGAGAGAGATGGGGGGCGAAAGTTCTATGAGGTATGGATTGGTGGGAAGGTAATCCGCGCTTAAATCTATTTTAGTAGTATCGATTAGTTTTGACCTAAGCCAAAATTGTGGATTTGTAGTTACAACAAATTGGACAAGCCCTAGGGTGCTTTGTGGATTTGCAATGAGCATTGTATATGTTGACTGGGGAAGACAAGTTGTCTGATCGGAGACCATCTATGGTTTGGTTGGACTAAGTGTTTACTGATCGAGAGAGCGATAGATTTTGGCTTGGGTCTGATGCAAGTAGGAATATGTAGATGAGCACAGAGGGTTTCGAGATATTGACACCTCTGATGTTCTGTGGCTTATTGTCATCAAAAATTGTTCTGAGAGTATCATGGGGAATGTTTGCGGAAATGGTGAGGAAGGGAAAGTGGGGGTTGGAATTGCTGGAACTGGAATATCGAATAACTGCAAAAGGTACCGAGAGATTCCAGCATTATTCAAACGATTCAGCAGATTTGAAGGACATAAATAGAATAGGCTGATGAAATGTGGGTAGATACACATATGAACTTTTGGAATGATGAGAAGGAAGGTGACGATTGCAGGTAAGAGATCAGCGTGCAGAAGAGTTTCGATCCTAGGTCAGAGTTACCACGAAAGGTTCCTGTGGAATTAAGCGAATTTCCATCTTGGGGAGGTAGCGCGGGCCTGGAAGTCATGGCTTGTCTCTAATCGTCCGGCATGCCTGGGGGGCGCTTGCATCGAAGCCAAGATGGGATGGCACGAAGTAAATTTACATCATTAGAATTGTTCTATTTAAGGGGTAATTAAACACCTTCTATAAGTATAGTGAGTATTTGGAGAGATAGAGAGGTCAATTGAAAATAGAGTGTGTGGCTTATGGATAATTAGCTGTGAATCCCAGCGTTAAATAGGGTCTAATAGATTTCCTAAATCTCACGATGTGATATCGAGGCTAACTTAATATCCTGTGATTGTCTTTTGAAGTGACAGCCAAAAGAAAATAAGAGGAGTGTGTAAAATAGGCGGCTCTAGGAAAGGAATCTGGTAATATAGCTTAGTGATGGGAATTAATTCGATAGGAAGCTTGTAAAGAAGTAGAAGCATCTATTATGAGGAGAGTCCTAACGGCACGTCGTAACAGTTGCGCGCGATATATATGGTATGTGGAAGTCGGAGGAGCTGCGTATCACTGTGCTTTTTGTGGTGATGGGGAGATAATATAGTTACATCAAAGTTGAAATGCAAAAATTGGTTTGCGGGGCAGAGGCTATTCGTTGAGAGAATTGCTGCAAGAGCAAGTAGAAAACGTCCACCCCCAACTGCGGCTTTATTTAAAAGAGACTGAAAAAATGATGGAGTACAAGCCAGATCGTCGAAGATGGCGGAAAAGGTAAGTGGCTAGAGTATGTCCACCATAAGGCTATCGATTGGTATTTCGCCGGTGTACTAGCTTTACGAAAACTTGGGTTCGAGTCGCTAGTAAATGAGCCCGTACGTTTCTTAAAAGAGAGCATCCCTCAAATGGACACGACTTAGAAGACGCTAGGAGTATCCGAGAGGAGAGGATTTGATTCCTTGTCCAAATTTTATGCGAGTAGTAGAGATAGAGTAAAGTGCCAGTGAAAGGCTAGGTGCATTAGGAATAGGAGGAGTTATGTGGCGAAATACGAGTTTGTGGGTTAGCAGACCAGGGCGACGCTGTATTAAGGACCACGAAGTAGACATGGAACGGGAAGAAAGAATTTGTGGAGCTAAATAGATGTAAAAAGGCGTTCGAGTGTGCGTGTGAATCTCAACGAGGAAGAAAGAAAACGACGGGTGAGATACCGGAATAGGAGACACATAAATCTGAAAGTAATAAGCGAAAAGAAAATGCCGAGAAGGGTAGGATAACAGATAAACCGAACCATCATAGTGATGAGGATGATATGATATCCTAGTGGGTAATTCCGGAAATAGAATAATTGGAATAGAGGCCTACGCGGAATAGAGAGGAAGGGGGAACCACAGAAAGAGCACATTGATAAGGAAGAGTGAGATAAAGAAAAACTGCTCGAGTACGAGTGTAGAGTGAGGTTATCAAGGGTCACTGGGAGATGATGGGTGTGAGAGGAAAAAAAAATTACATTTCCAAAAGCCTGGCGTGCACATTAACACTTCTTTGAATCATGCTGAAGGGTTTTTGTAATAAGTTGTCTTGTTCTTTAATCGGAAGAGCCTCAACATTTTTGGAGTCCAAGTGAAGACTGGGGGGTATAAACACGAGATTATAAGAATTGAGAGATATGTTAAATTGTGCCGTATCGGCTCGGATGTAAGGGGCCGGAAAAGCGCGTAAGAGGAGTCTCTAGTTCCAAGTAGAAATGATGGACCTAGATTTTAGCGTAACCACTAACCCGTAGTCACCGCCTACTACGATAGCGTGAGGAATTCAGGTTAGGAAAAAAAAAATCAAATTAATGAAATTAAATTTATTAAATATAGTTATATAATAATAAGTAGTGATAGTATATTAAGTATATAGTAATATATTAACTTAAGTTAGATATATATATATAGAGAGTATAAATATATAATAATAAATAATATAATAATAAGTATATATATATTAATAATATACATATATATTAATTATGATAATATATATTATATTATATATTAGTTAATTTTCCCACCATATAAATAACATAGCTTATAGCTAAATGTACAGAATATCATATAATTAAGAACTATGTTAATATATATTATATAACTAAATATATATAATGATTAGTTGTATATATATAAATATATTAATATAAATATATATTAATAATATGAATATTAATTATATATAAATAATAAGATAATTATATTTATTATAGAAATTGATAAATAAATATAATATAATTATAATATATATATATATATATATAATATATATACATAGATATAATAAATAGAATTATATATATATATAATATTTCATCATACTGAATAAAACTAAAAATTAAATATAAATAATATATTTAAATATAAATAATATAAACATACTATATATATATATATATATATAAATAATATATATATTATAATATATATATATAATATATAACTATATATATATATATAGATTATATATATAATAATATATATATACTATATATATATAATATAAATAAATATTAATAATATAATATATTAATATATATATTAAATTTTATATATAATATAGTATATATTATAATTAGTTAATATAATATTTTTAATAATATTAATTATAATATATATTAATATTAAATATATATATTAAATATATATTTATATATAATAATATATATATATATATATATATAATATATAAATATAATATATTATAATATAATATATGAATATATATATATATATTAATATAAATATATTAAGATATATATAAATAATATTATATATTATATTAATATATTAAATTTAATATATATATTAAGTATAATTAATAATATATATTAATAATATATATTAATATATAATCAGATAATATATATAATTTTAATATAAAATTATATCGATATATAATTAATTAAAATATATATAAAAGAGTATATATATATATATTAATATAATATAATATAATATATATATAATATATATATATATATATATATATATATACAATATATATAATTTAATTAAATAATTATATCAATATAATATATATATATATAATATATATATATTATATATAATATATTAATAAATATATATATAATATAATCTGATATGATATAATATTATATAATATAGATATAATATATAATAATATATAATAATATAAATATAATATTAATATAATATATAATTATAATTAAATATATATATAAATTAATTTATAATATATATATATAAAATTATAATAATACATATAATATATTATTAATAATATATATTAATATATATAATATATATATATATAATATATAGTTATATATATTATATATCATTAAATTAAATATATAGATATATATATACATAATAATAATTATATTATAATTATATAATAATATCTAATATTATTATATATAGTTATAATATTAATATATGATAATTAATTTATAAATAAAGAAAACATCCTTCGAGAGATTTATGAAATGATATAAAATAGAAAATTGCCCTATCCTCCTAACTAAGCTGCAGTCTATTAAAGTATTTACATTTATTAAATCTTATACAGAATCAGTAGAGGGAAGAAAATCAGTGAGTGAATTAAACTCAGGTTGATTATCACAGTTTTTGTTAGATTTGGACAAATCCACAAATTAAAGGTTTTTCAGAGATCTAAAACTTTTTTTTAGTGAGGTTAGAGAGAAAAATTGGCATCAGTGGTAGAATAGCGTCCGAAGTTAAAAAATTCGAGTGATTCAATATCTAAGTCCGCAACATAATATGCGTAAATTGGTTAATCGTTAGTAAAATAAAATAAATACGATCTACCCTTAGAGGAGAGGAAGCTAAAAATTTTCTTATCTCCCACTAAAAAGTATATCTTTATTTTATAATATATTTGTCTTAAGTTGGTTGCCTGAAGAAAAGGGTTTTTAAATTATAATTTAAAGTCCCATTTCTTCAATCTTAACTTCCTTTGTATTGAAGGTCAGTTGTATACTTTATATAATATATATATATATATAATATATATATAATATATTAATATTAAATAATTATATATATAATAATTATATTTTATTTTTTATATAAATATATAATACTAATATAATTAAATAAAAATTAAATATATATATATATAAATTATATATATATTATATATATATATATATTATAATAATATATATTATATATATATAATAAATTAACTATAATATATTATAATATATATATATAATATATATAATTTATATTAATATATATATATAATTAATATATATATAATATTATAAATATATACTATTAAATTATTATATAATATACATTTAATATAAAGATTTTAATATAATAAAACAAATTGTTATAATTTGTATGATTTTTATTATATATACATTCAGATACCAATTGTACTGAACCCAATATATAATTTGTATATTTTTATTTATATATATGATATATTATATATATATATATATATATAATTATATCTATATATATATTATTATATATATATATAATATATATATCTATAAATAAATATATTATTATATTTATTTATATTTTCACTACTAAGTAATTATAGGATTTTCAGGTCCACTGAGGCTTTCAATTTGCTTTCATTGAATATTGAGGAGAGAAACAGGGTATTATGGAGCATCTCACCTTAAATCCCGTGAGTAGAAGAGTTTGGAGTTTTCTTTTGTTAGATCTAAGAAAGCGTTTTTGCTTCGTGAGGGACGAGAATCGTGCTAGATCCCTCCTTCGACCAACCCTTACGAGCGCTCCTAAAAGCTCTGTAAATTACTCTCTAGGACGGTTCCTATATGACAGGGCCTGGCAATCTTGAGCATTTTCATGTACGCGCCGATCGGGGTGGTGAAAATAGGTTAACGAAACGGAATTTAGAAATAACGATGACATGTAAACAAAGTTTCGGCCACGGAGGAGGGGTACTTCATACTATCGAGCACTGGATCTCACCGGTCAATTGCCGTTGTACCCAAACTAACCCTTCGTAAATCAAACGTAAGCTTGCTCAATAGGTCATTACATCACACTATATAGCGACCCCCTTAGTTGGCTCGTTTGTCATATATATAATCCTAGTATATCTAAAGTCCACCTATTCTAAAATTTGGCCTTTTAGTTAAATTAATAATACATATATATTATAATATATGATTATAAATACCTATTAACTATTATCCAATTTTCCACAACTAGTTACAATATATCCTGTTAAATATACTTAATGTTATTCTGGTCTGTGGATATACGCGGTCCATAATAGAAGAGATATGTTTTTTTGAGGAGTTACCTGGAAGCAATTCAATGGGATTGGCTTTCTGACAAATTATTCTACCATTGACGCACTGGATACTCCATTAGATCTTTATCTGTGATAATCTCAGATTATATATAGTAGCTTTCGGGCAGTATTTATAATATTTTTTTTACTATCTATCTAAATATTGTAGGGTGCTGTTTAAATAGGCGAGCAATATACGTAAGCTATTGCTATTTTTTCTCGGCTAGTTTGGATTTTCTTCTTTGGTCGGGGATTTGTTGACTGTCTGGTGATCCTGAAGGACATGAATGTGATACTGGCAGCTGCCCCGTACTTTTTTGCCTATATGAAGGCTCCTATCTCTTAATACACTATCTTTTAATATAGTATAACATGCTAGATCGCACTGAATTCCTAATTATCATATAGCTGATATTAGAGGACTTTATATCAGTAAATCATATAATATTTTATATATCAACGTATTATATATGAATAGATATTATAAGCATTATAATATTTATTAAGTACATTCTTAGGAAGATGTGTTTCAATGTTATGTAAGAGTAGAAAAATCCCCTATTATTATCCTCATATTAGATTCATAAAGCCTATTAATAATATATAATATATATATTGATTTATATAATATTGATATATATAGAGATGATAGCTGGTGAAAAGAAAGATTGCGATACAATGATAAATAATAAGATAAGGGAACATGATATTAAGGATTTCCGAAATGAGAATTATAGTTTATACGAATAATGGCGTGTGATGATTTGCCATTCTAATAAATTGAGGTAGTATTAGTAGAGATTGAAAATAGATAATATAGAGAGATTTTAATCGTGAGTAGGAAAGACTGAATGTGGTTTAATCCAAAATGTGGATCAACTAATTTTATAGACAAAATTTATATTATAATATGGAATATTCAGTCCTGAGCATGATTTATCATTATTAAAAAAGAATAAACCCATATCAAGACGGTTATGGCTGAAGTAGAAAACTCAGTTTGTAGTGGAAATTAATAAGAGATATATAGAGTTATATATAAAATTAGAAATGAAATTAACTACATAAATTGATTATCGATAATATATTTTTGGAGGAGAGGAGTCGGTGAAAATGCCTAGAAGAGAGATGATAGGAACTTGATGGAGGATTATAATTTGATCAGAGCGATTGGATGAAGGCTAATGCACGTAAGAGAGAGTTACGGCTTATTGATAATTATTAATATTCATATAGCTATAGCAGGATAATAGGTTTAATTTACAGATTTAAACCTCGAACCGAAAGTTTTTTTTTCATAAGCTATTTATATAATTTTTTTGGAAAGTAATTGAAAAACATCGGAACAACCTATCGAGAGCAATTAAATATATCAGAATCAAAAATTTAGTGAGTTCAGTTTTTATATATGCCAGAGATTTGAGAGATCAAATTTACATATTCTTTCAATTCATGTTTCTCACTGGTTGGCATTGCAGTGTTTCCTTACAGATGTTTAAACGTTAGGATATACAAGTCTTATGGCACTACAATAGATTACCATACTGTAATGCACGATAAACAATAGACCATTACCAGGGAACTATATGAATACTTGAAAGTACACACACGACATTATCTCACACACAACATTCATACAATAGACCTAGGCAATTGGATCCTTCCTAGGTAATAGTTCAGGCTTAGCAGGCCGTTTGTATGCCGATGAGGGATAAAATGTGGTTAGAGATATACATGAAAGATGAGGAGGAGTAAGATACTCAAGCATCGAGCAACTAGGGGCCAATCTACTATTTGATTTACCTCAAAAGCGTAAGATACAATATTATCATTTTGTTTTGTATATGAGAGAGTCCAGAGTTGATCACTTGGAAAACTGGAGACACCATTATTGTTTATTCTGACTATTACTTTTAATGAAAAGAGTAGTACGGAAGATTGGGATAAACCAATTACTTATAGGGGCCACATATGTTTGAAGTCTAATATAAACTAGATTCTAATCTAAGGGTATTTTGATCATATATGCAGTTCTGGAAAAGTTACTTATCAAACATTCAAGGTTTCAAATAACCAACCTTGGGTAAATGAGAGGATATTATAATATAAAGGTATATAATATATTATATATAATAATATATATTAATATATACGTATATAATATATAATATAATTTTAATATATATATATATATATATATTATTACAATATATCAATAAACCACCACATCCCCATAAATAAAGTAATAGCAACCCTCCAAAACAATCCACACTAGAACCAACCCCCTAACCCATTTGTCGCTAACATCATAGAAACTAAATAAACTTATCAAACCCTAAAAATTCCCCTGCCACTGGGCCCCAGACAACATCTCTAACCTTCACATTATAAAACACTTTGGACAGGCAACTATATCATTCATCACATATATCTTTAATAAATTCTGGTCTCTCAGCTATATCCCTCACTCGGAAAAAAAGCAATACATACCTAAATTTAAACCTCAGAAAATCCCAAGATCCATCTCTTACCGCCCCCATATCTCTCGTCTATCTTCTTGTGTAAACTCATCGAAAAAACATACTTATTAGATTCAAACCACCTCCACTCCCATAATTCATCTATCACCGAGCTAAAAATCTCCCTCTACCTCTTCGTAACAACCCTAACTAACATTGCACCATCGTAAATGGACTAAACATAACACCCTCCCACAGAACTATACTCCTGGCCATAGACATTAGCAAAGCCTTTGATACAATACCCAGACACATCCTAATCCAAAAAAATCTAAACGCTCCCTTCCACAACAATTACAAAAAAAGGTTATCTAACTTCATATCAGGACCCACAACCCAAGTAACCAGCAAGCACCAAAACTCAAAAACAGTAAAGTAAAGAAATGGAGTCCCTCAAGGTGCCATATTATCCCCATTACTGTTCAACCTATTTGCAGCCGATATACCTATCCCCCAATCTCCCAATTCAAAAATTATAACCTACGCAGACGACATAACCATCACCATATCAGACCCTTCAGTACCCACTGCCACAATCCTCACTCAGACTTACTTAAATCACCTAGAAAGTTGGTTATCATTCCTACAGAATTGTCAACCTCTTGGCCGAAAATCTTTCAATCACGCTAATCACCACTGACATGTAACCCACAATAACCCTAAACAAATCTCATTATCCCCCTATAAGATAACACCTAAATATATCTCGGATAACCTTCGACAACTCACCTCACCTTAACACAACATTCAAACCAATCTAATATATAGATGCAGCAAAACAAAAAACTACAATATCTGCCGACCCTTTCCCAACAGCAACTCACCAATGAAGCAATCAACTGTCAACAACATTCAGGCAATTGCAAGAACTACAATCAACTAATGATCAACAGTCTGCACCCACTAACCCTCTCCCCAACCAACTAGAAATAACTACAAAGACAACAAACAAGCGCCCTGCGTTCAATAACTGGCTGCCTGAAAACCACCTATTCCAGCAATCCTGCCATGAAAAACAAAAAATCCTACCAATTATCTTGACTATCTGATAGTAGAAACCCATTTTATGCAGGTCTCCTGACCCCCTCTATCCCTTCATAACATTACAAAAACACACACCACACCTAAAATCCTCCCCTCTTTGCAGCCCTCTATTATGGCGACCTCTTTAGAACCATCACCCCTTTCAATATATCATCCATCTATCATAGCATATTGATACTCATTTCAACAACGAACCTCAACAACCGTTCAACAAATAGCCCCTCATTAACTACTCCCCCCCCCAAATATCCCCCTTCCAAAAAGCCACACTTCGCAAACAGACACAGTATACCCTCTTCGATAAGATCCAGACATCAATCCAAACCTCAGAATATAACTAGATTCCAACCTCAACTACTCCAATCCCCATTTCTGTAGAATGCTGACAGAACCTGATAACTGTTGAGCACCTACTGCTAAGCGCCCCATCTCACTACATCTTTACTGAACACAGGAGCTACATCACCTCACTAAGAACCTGTGGGCTTCCGCCCGCATGAGGTTGTGGATTCCCTGTGAGATGCATGGACTCCCCATATAAAGGGAGCCCAGGGCAATAATAATATATAAATATATATTATATATATATATATTAATATATATATACTTATATATAATATAAAATATATAATATCATATATATATAATTATATATAATAATTCGACAATACAACTTCATTCTAACCACCCTGTATGAAGGAGGAATATATATATAATATATTATATAATCATAAATATATATATTATTATATATATAATATAATATAATATATATTATATATATATAATATATATTCTATAATATCAACAATGTCACACGTTTCACCTTTTAACCAACTCTTTGTGAAGTGAGGTAATACTTATTATTATAATATAATATAAATATATATATAATATAAATATATATATATATATATATATATATATATATATATATATAATATATATATATAAATATATATATATATATAAATAAACTGTATAATTCCAAAATAATTTTAAATATAAGAGTCAAAAATTATATTTTAATATTTTAAACAAATTTCCTTTTTTTCTGCGTAATTTAAATAAGAAATTTAACTTTATTTTGTATTTCACGAATATTTTTGTATGTTACTTTTGCATGTAGGAATATATGTAATAATTAATGTAAGTGTTTTTATGAAGTAAACTAGGAGAGAGTGAACATTTTAAAAGCATGGATATTATTTGACTTAGATTGTTAAAAACATTTCAAAAATCGCTGTGACATGAAACTTCTCAACCTATATTTAGAAACGATAAATATAATTGTGATTACGGTATTTTCGTGTATTACGTAGGCGTTGTAGAACGTCTTCTACAATTAAAGATCTCACCATTTTACAACTTCACTAATTGGACCCAAATAGGGTAGAAATTTTGAGAAATAATCAACTCTATCAAAATTTAAGACTCTCTCTCTCTCTCTCTCCTCTCTCTTCTCTATATATAATTAATTATATATATATAATATATCTATAATATATATATATAATAATATATAATATATAATATAATAATATATATAATATATATATATATATATAATAGTATATTAATATATTTAAAAACCTGTTAACGCAATTTTGTTAAATAATATAAATTTAAGGGGAGGAACTTTAAACTCCATTTCCGACTCTCATAAGTTATTTTTTTCTATCACTATTTTAAGTTATCTTTTTCTTCCAGTTACGTCACTTTGTCTTTTATTCTCTTTATCTAAAATTATCTTTTTCAACCAGTGACTCGTTACGTTTTCCATCCCTTAACGAAAAGTACCTTTTTTCATTGGTATCTCAACGTCCAGTTAATTGCGTGAAATGATTAAAAGGGTGATAAGTTTAATCTCTAATCAACCTTTATTTTACATAACTTCTGATTGGTACGGATTCTTCATAATGAATTGAGTCGGCACTTTATTGAAATATTATGTGTTAACAGTTTCATTGGTTCTAGCATGCTTAAATACACTCAAAGATTGTTAGGTAACTTCATGGTGTGTAGGTGGTTTTCGTGTGAGCTGTCCGGTCTTGTGAGGTATATGTGTTCCGTTGTCTTTACTTCTTTAACTTATCATTGTTGATATAAAGGCTCTCTTTTGGCCTTACAATAACTCTTCGTATCCCCTTAGTAACCTCTGATTTGCTCTTTGATGATCTTCTGATTAGCCCTTAAGTAACTCTCCGTAGTTGCCCTTAGTAGCTCTTCGGGTTGCCCTTAGTAGCTCTCGGATTGCCCTTAGTTATAAGTATCACTTCTTAGTATACCCTTAACTAACCTTCGTAGTTTGCCCTATAACCTCGAAGTTGCCCTTAATAGCTGTCTTCTGAGTGCCTTAGAACCTCTTCGATTTGCATTCGATCAGTAAATTGTTCAGATGCCTTGTCCATTGAAGTATATCTTCTTTGCATTAGCATTTCACCAAATCAGTAAATTGTCAGATGCATTTGTCCAGGTAGGCATCTCTACAGATCACAACGTCTTTAACTACACTGCTGGCAGGAACGGACGAAACCAGCCGTCTATTCAAACTTCGCAAATCTTCACCCCTCATTTGAGAGATTATATTTTCCTTTCAACAACCTAGAAAGTGTCGCCTCGTAAGATAATCCATTCGTATACATCATTCGCATACGAGTGTGCATCCATTGTTCTTGTTAAGGTATGTATATCAAACACTTTATATCTCCTTCTTTATCAATTTACATTTTGCACGCCACGACGGAGAAGAGGACACTGTCCCTGCTTTTAGCATCCAATCATTCAATAGTAGTTGCGCTAAACCAACAAGAAACACCTATCAACCGTTTCCGTTGCAGAGATGAGGTACATTTCACATTCATAACATATCGCTTCTCTTCATATAATCTTAAAGATTGGCAGATTTCAACATAAATCGTTCAGTTGTGTATTGTCGATTGACGATTCATTCAGTAAATTGCTCAGATGTATTAGATATTGAAGAATCATTCAGTGTGTAAATAGAAGATTTTTTATTCAGTATGTTGTTTATTTAATTACTTTGTCGGTTTAAGATTTTGCATTTAGTAAGTCTTTAATTGCGCTGTCGATAATATATATTATATATATATTAGGTATAATATAAAATCCTAGTTTACAATATATATAATACATACTATAAGAATAGATATACTATATTATGAAAGAACAACAAATATAAATTATATCCCTGACTATCATATAATAACGTCTACCTCTAGGGGCTTGAAAAATAATTTTTAAGTATTGTAAATATCAGAAATTATATTTAAAATAAAGTAATTTTTACCCTAATAAAATTTTTCCTTCTCCCTAATTAAAAATAGAACATATTAACTTTCTCCTTTTACAATAGAACATTAGTGGTTTGTATGTTATCTCTGCATGTTCAACAATATCTAGTTTAATTAGTGAAGTGTTTTTCATTGAAGTAAATCTACGGAGAGAATGAAACATATTTCTTAAGCATGGATACTATTTGACATTAGATTGATTCAACAACAAATTATAACAAAAATGTCGCTGTGACATGACAACTTCTAACCCGTTATTATATAAATCAATAAATATTAAATAATTGATTAGGTAATTAACGAACTGATACCCAGAAAAGGAGGAGCAAACCTCATCTCATCTATCAATAAAATCTACTCTAACAAAGGGCACTAACGATAGTTAATAATAGGGTATAAAACAAAAACCTTTATTATAAGGCTAAAACTAATTAGAGAGAGATTTATATATATAATACCTCGAAATAAGTGTAAAATGATATTATTGAGAATAGATCAACTACATGATTTCTATTATTTAAAGAAAGATTCTTTCACATCTCTCCTACCTCTAACCATCTCTCACTCTCTCTATATATAAAATAGTAGGACAAATAGATTTTTATAATATAAAAATAGTTTATATTATAATTATATATATATATATATCTATAATATATATTAATAATTATATATAAACTATAAGAATACTTACATACTAACTATACTACTATATCTCTAGCGCAAAAATTATTACTAAATTTATTTCAAAGTTTTCACTAATCCTCTTTTTTACTTTTTACAGAAACCTTACACTCAGAAATAAATACCTTATCTCGCGCAGTAGTGGAGGTAATATACTTGACTGTATTACATTTAAGTTGCTAGCATCTCTATTTTAGAACTGTGGGGGCATGTACGATGCTAGGAGAACAAGTGCGAGAGAAGTGGAAATGAGAAGGACTAAGGCCGAGAGGAAAGACCGAGGGGAATAGGAATGGGTGGGCGAGCATGCCCCGAGAAGAAACATGACGCCCAGATGCCCCAGCTGATGGAGGATGGTGTAGAACTTCTGGAAAGGACTCCAAAGCGTTTAAATCGATGTTCTGATATAGGCCGTAGCCTCCCTGAGGAATACATATTTATAGACTAAACTTAAACATGCACTAACCTACACTTGCCATTAATTTAATATTTATATCTTTCTATAAATGCACAGACGCATGAAAGACCCAGGAAAAAATGGTGGACGGTCCAATCAAGGGGGTCTATGGCTTCTAAGAAGCTCGTTCGAAACCAAGTTTTGCTTCTGTGTAGTTGGCAAATGGTTAAGACGATTGAGCTAAATTTGCTACCGTTCTCCACAACATCTTGAGCCGTTCGACATCCCAGCGGAGATAAAAGCCGCGAAAATCTCAACCAAAATATCAAAGCCGATATGCCCGATACAATTGTGTTTTATCAGCGTGCTAGTCCAAAGAAGTTAGAAAAAAAAGATTAAAGGGAAGTGAGTTCTAAAACCTACGTTGGAGTTCATTAAGATTGATCATCAAACTTAAGTTCTCGGATCTAGAAAGATCTTAAGCAGAGTATAGATGATGACGTGTGGCAAGAACAGTCGCCACGATATTCTATGTCCGCAATAGGAAGAGGTACTCGACCAAGTGTAATAGAGAGACAAAATAGAAAGTATGAGAAGAGCAGAGAAGAGAGAAAGAGAAATAGAGAGTGAGAGACAGAGAGATGAGAGAGAGAAGAGAGAGACGAGAGAGAAGATGCAGTTAGTACCAAGTGTAATACGCGTGAGTGATAAATCATCGAAATGAAACAAACACCTCGGACAAGCTTAGAATAAGAGATTGGAGAGATTTCAAGTACGTGTAACGGGTGGGATGCGCATAATTATATAATGAGATAAAGGCTGCTACGAGCTTGCACTTTAATCAAACGAACATAAGTGTATAATCAACCACTATTCCAATATGTGATGCAAATACATCCCTAGAAGGTGCACAGATGTTTTCGAAGCGCCTCAAAACGTAAAATCCCTAGACTAGCAAGTCTAGAGGGTGAATAATAGAGAAATAATGTGATTCCCACCATGAGAATCATGAGGAAAGCAAAGCCAATGAATTGTTTATTAAAACAAGGAAGGTTGAACCCTTGTTTTGAATATGAATTTGTCAGGTTTTGGAAAGAAATTGACTTGTTCGACGCTGCCACGAAGACGAAGATATATCATTTAATAGGGGGTGGGGGGGGGGGGGGGGGGGGGGGGGGGGGAGATCGTCTCTTTAATAGACATTGAAAACTCCCTCTGATCGTTAAGAACCCCAAATTAAAGACACCTAAAAAAATCTAGAAGGTCTAGTCTGGGGAAACCCCCTGTTGCTAGTCGCAAGACCACCCGGTCCAGAATGCCCGTTAAAATTACTAGATGAGATTTTCGGTCTAGGAAATTGGAAGGACCCAATAATATTATAAGTCGCGGAAAGGAAACAATTAGATGGAGAAAACGTCTATAACTAATTGTAAGAAAATGAGATGGGTGAGTAAAAGTAATACTGAAAGGAATAGCATAATTTAAATAGAATTTAAAGATCGAACGGGTGCCGTCTACAACAGTCTGCTAAATAAGACTCACTCGCAAGGAAACAGAGATAGCCAACCCAGAACGACGGATGAAAGGAATATCAGAGAGTAATCAACAGATACGACCGAATCAGGAAAGTCTAATAGCGAAAGCAATAGAACTACGCGGAAGAGGAAACAGAGAGAAAGCAAGACAAGAAACGACCCGCGAAAGGAAATACAACAGAGAAAGCAATAGAACGACCGGAAAGAAAATCAAGATAAGAAAAGACAACAAGAAGACCGCGTCGCTGGCCGCGAAAGAATATATAGAAAACAACATGACATGCCGAAAGGAAGTCCAGAGAGAAAGCCAACACGAACAGTACCGAAAGGCAATTCAGAGAGAAAGCAACAGAACCGAACCACGGAAGACAATCAGTGAGCGAGAAGCAAAGTGAAGTAGACGCGGGAACGAAGAATCACGGAAGAGAAACAACAGAGAAACGACGAAAGGAGAAGTCAAGAGAAATCCCAGAATCGACCGAAGCGAAATCAGAAGAGTAAGCCAACAGAACGTTACCGGAAAGCGAAGGATCAAAGAAAGCAATAGAACGTACCGGAAGGAAAATCAGAGAGAAAGGTAGACACCACGGCAGCAAAGGAAATCAGAGAAGAAGATAAATAGACTATCGGAAAGAGAAAATTCAAGAGTAATGGCGGCCAGAAATTCGTTTCGATAAATCAACAAGAGCAAGATTAAAATAGAAATACCGGAAAGGAAATCAGAGAGAAAAGCAACAGAACGACGTAAAGGAGATCAGAGAAAAAAGCACAGACAGCCGGAAAGGAAACATCAAGAGAAAAGCAAATAGAAAGACCGGAAAGGAAAATAAGAGAGAATAGAAAAGAATGCTCATTTTCAGCTCTCAAGAGAAAAGCAAACAGACGGACCGGAAAGGAAATCAGTGAAAAGTATACAGAAACGACCGGAAAGGAAAACAAGAAAAAACTATCAGTACACGACCGTAAGGAAAGAACCAGAGAAACAGGCTTACAGAGAGAAGGACAGATTCCGTAAGAGGAAGAGGGAAAATTTGAAATCAAAGCTTGGTCCACACTCTATCGAATGATTTCGTTACCGAAATGCCAAATAGCAGAGGACTCAAGAATTCAGAAAAGGAGCAAAAAGGAGATCATCAGTATAACGTTAATTAGAGAAAGGACCATACTGGCGATCAGAGATTAACATTAAGACAGACAACTGACGATACCTTCCCAAATTGTTTCTCCGTCTAAGGAGATGATGCCAGAAAAACTTAGAAGAACAAAGACCCCGTTAAATGCGATATGTTGGGATAGTATATTGAGAATAGGCGATCCCATTTACTTAACAATGCAGCAAGGTTGTTAGAGTTCGTGTTTTCCAGCTAGAATTGTAGATGGAAATGGAAAAGACAGAGAATTAAAACAGGTTTGCCCAAAGCAGGTTTATGGAAGCTCAGGACAATTTTGTGACCACAAGAGAATATCCGTTCCTGAAACATATCGCCTCTTAGTCTTTAAGCTCGAGAAAGAAGCAAATAATATCTATAAAAGACATAAATGAGTTGGAAATCGACAGAGAGAGGAATAGCTTCGAAAAAATCGTGTAAAAGAGCGGACCTAGAGGCACAATTTGAACGCGAGATTCAACTTAGCAGAAAGGTTAAAATGGCAGTTTGCCCATCGAAGATAACTGAGGAGAAAATAAACCAAGAAAGAAAGTAAAATTAGAGGTAGCCAAAATGTTTTGCAAAATAAAACAAAAGAGACGTGAGGAAAGGATCCAGAAAGTCGTTGCGATTAATTTATGGAGCAGAGTTTTTTGTTATTACGGAGAATAAATTTTTCGACGCTTTAACACAATGAAACATAAGTTACGTGTTTCTGAAGATTGAAGTACGACTATGATACCTGAAGGCAGCGTTCCGTCCCTAGCTGCACTAGCACTGGCAGATAAAATCAGACGTTAAAGCGAGGTTGTTTATGTTTTTAGTTGAGGGGTAAAAAATAAGGAATAGATACATCCTTCATTCCCAAACAAAATTATCCTGTTTATACGTGTTCTGCACATCTCCGTATGGGTTTCTTTCCTGCAGAAGATTTGATGAAAGAGAAGGTTAAATACAAGAAAAGAGAAATTTGATAAAGTATTCAAGCGGACGAGAGAGCGCGAGGACACGTGATCAAGGAGACTTTAGAGCACAAATAAGGAGAGACGCAATTGCAAATTAGCAAATACAGTCAGAATCGTTAGGTCTTCATCAACTCTATCAGAATATCAGGCGATAACAAGTAAGGGAGCTGCCCAAAGATACTCAAAGCCTTTCCGGATAAAAAGAAGAATAAGCAAATTCACCAGCTGCACCATTAGAACTAGGGAATAATCAGTCCAAAAAAACGTTGCATTAATGACTCAATGATGATTTCCGAAATAGGAGTAACATTGAAGCAAGATAAAATGAAAAAAAGAAAAATAAAAATAAAATATAGAAAAATAAAAAATAATGAGATGAAAGATAATAAAAATAGAAAAAGAAAAATAAAAGAAAATAAAAAGAAAGAAAAAGAAAAAGAAAAAGAAAAAGTATACAAGAAGAAGAAAAAAGAAAAAATAAGAATAAAAGAGAGAAGAGAGAGATAAGAAAGAAGAAAAGAAAGATAGAAAAGAAGAGAATAAGAAGAAGAATAGATAGCTTGATCTTTAATTTGTCCAAAGAATTTAAGATAGTCAATAAAGCTAGAAGATAAATTTATACAGAAAGATCATGATTTAAGTTGAGAAATACGAGGGCTTCAGCATTAGAGTAAAAAAATCAGAAAATCCAATTATAAATCCGAAGACACAGGCAACAGTCTCCCCTTGGACTGAATTGAGATCTAACCAATATTAAGAAACATAAGTAAGATTTGTTAGGCGGAGGCTATCTCAATCCCTAGAGTAAAAAATAGTAACATTTAATCTATAGAAGATAAAAGAGAGGTGATGGTCGACAAAAAGAATAATTAGAATTAAATACCTTCGAAGTGTTAAGGTTTAATTGACAGAATCAAGAAACCGTCCCACAGAATCAGTAAATATACCTACAACCCCACCAACCGATAAGTCCGTCAACTCCGAAATAGGTGAATAAAAGAGTTTTTGAGGAACTTGTGAGGAACTAAATCATTATGAGTCCGCCCTCCTTTGACTTTACAAAGAGGCTAGATGTGTGGAAGTTACTTATTTGAATGCATTAAACTGAGATTTGTTTAGATTTTTAAATAGATAAAGAGCGCTACCTCAGTGAGATAATAAGTATATGAATAGTGTGGATATAGAAGCGAAGATAAGGGCGAGAACCATATTAGATATACTACTGAAGGAAATACGGAGTGCAATGGGAGGTACACCCAATACAAAATATATAATGATTATAAAATATATAATAATATAATTATATTATATTATATATAATATATTAATTTAAGAATAATAGTAGAGTAGAGTAAGAATAGTAAAAGTAAGAGTATTACGAGGAATGAGATAGATAGATAGGGATAAGTTCCTTCATTATTCAACTAAATTATATATATATATAAATAAAATAATATTAATATAAAATATTTATTGTTATATAATTATAATTTAATATAAATAAGATATATATATATATATATATATATATATATATATGGAATAATATATATAATTACTATATACTATACTATTTACATTATACACAAAATATAATACCTTTAATTTATATTTATATTTATAGTTATTGTTATTATAAGCTTAGGTTATATTATATTTTTATTAATCGCTGAGAGACCATTCATAGTCATACAATGTAAAATAACCGATAAAAATATTGAGTACGCACGAATAAAAAGTAGTCACAAACATTTGAGGCATGAAAGAACTCAACTCTTTTATATATAATATACCAAGAGGAAAATAAACAAATTAATTCCACTAATATGTACAACGATATATAAGTATTTTTTTTAATATAGAAATATACCTCAAATATATTTAATGTATAATAAATAAGAATAAATAACAACCATAAATTACTACATCATAGACTACTACTAATACCTAGGGTGAGTTATAATATGTAGTATTGTATGTGTGTCGATAGATCTTTGATGATCACTCGCTGATGATACTACCTGACGGAATAGAATCACCAATTTATCCGCAGTTATGTAAGATATTTTTTAGAATTTAGACCATACTGAATCTACCATCATCCAAATTATTAATTAAAAATAGAATTAGTAAGACTGGCTGGACAGGTTTTTTTTTCGCTCTATCTAGAGCAAAGTTTTCTTGAATGATTATAATATCGATATTCGCCCCAGAATAATTACCTGATAAACGCACAAAATTATGCTAACGGCAAATTACTTATCACTCACACATATATAAGATAAATAAGATAAGGTTATACAGTAAAATGCACTAGGATTATACTAATCTTATAAATATATAATAGTTAGATATATATATACAGTGGCTCGTGTAACTTGGCAAAGGGCGACTGTAAGTTTATATATAAATAAGTATAGTATTATATATATATATATTAATATGTATAATATAGTATTAATCTAATATAATACACATATAATCCCTTATTATTCAAGAAATCTATATATCAGTAGAATAACGAAAATAGTAGAAGAGTAAGATGAGAGAGCCCCGAGAGATAGGTAA
Source organism: Trachelipus rathkii (assembly GCA_015478945.1). Taxonomy (NCBI): domain Eukaryota; kingdom Metazoa; phylum Arthropoda; class Malacostraca; order Isopoda; family Trachelipodidae; genus Trachelipus; species Trachelipus rathkii. The sequence continues at coordinate 57,163 of JABUQX010034365.1, forward strand.
GTAAGAGGAGAGAGCCAGATATAACAGTAAAGTCACAGAAGAAAAGAGAGTTATTACATGGGGCTAGGCCTGCGTATGAGAATCATTTGCATGGAAAGGGCTGAAAAGGTTGAGTAAATAGAGAAAGAAGAATGAGACTATATTAAAATATTTATTAGAGATATAGTAAAATATATATTAATAGTATAATATAATATATATATAATATATTATATATATTATATATATAATACTATATATATATAATATAATATTAATATAATATATATATTAATATATATAATATATTATATATATATTAATATATATATATATAATATATATTATATATATATATATTACATATTACGCTGGTGACTTCGTTGTACACTTTGGCCATTACCGGAACCGGCGGCCTGTGTTTTTATATTAAAGTAGTAAGATATATATATATATATATATAATTATAATATAATACTATTATATTATATATATTATTTATCATAATATATATTTAATAACACAATCATGTCTAAGATATACGTCAAAAAACTTAAATAATATAACTAATATATTTAATTACGTAAGGTAACTAATAATAATTAATAGATATAATTGTCATCAACCATACATTAAAATCTATAATTTGGAAACATAATCAGTAACCCCATATAAAATAGAAGAGTAAATAGGATAAGCAACTAATAAAGTACTTATTAGTAAATAAATTAAATATAAATGACTAGATGAGATTTGAAAAGTAATCGTAGTATTAGAAGTAGAAGTAATAGTAGTAGGTTGAATAGAAAGAATATAGAATGTAAGATTCTATGCCGGAGAGAATCTAATGTTAGATCCAATGATAAAGAGAGTAATATAAGATAGAGTGAGATAAAGATAAAGAGAAGAGAAGAAACCTTAACCAAAATATACAATCACAAATTAACAGATATTATTTAGTTAGTTAAGATATTGACTAGTTAAAATAGAAACGTCTCTTGTATATATGTTTATAACTTGTAGAGCGTAATAATGGCAAACACAAGAGACCAATACTTGCAGCTGTACTGAGAAAAGAAAATACTCAGCTCGACTCTGGGCCGGGCCACTGAGAGTGGTCCACGAGGTGTTACGTTATCAATTATACTAATGGACTCCATATTGAATATGCATTGCGAGAGAATAGCATATCTTAGCAATAATAAAATTACAGTATGACCTGATCTAACGGATCTATTGGGAATGGAAATGATTTAGATAGATATACAAATTACACTTTCAACAACATGTCACTCACCATAATCCTTATATATATTTATATCTAGTGTTTACACTATGTTTGAGTGTCATATAATTCATATAGAACTTTTTTTTAATTTATTTTATAAATAAAGATCGATTGCATGCGATTTCGAGATATCACTATTCTGTACAATATAAACAGCAAACAGCCATAAAATATTAAAATATAAAGTTGTTATTTCCTTGAGTCTAAGGAGTGTCTAGAGTGTATGAGAAACGAGAGATAACACGTATAGAAAGCACGAACATCATTAGCCCTCTTTCAGATAATCATGTATTGTGTTAGAGATACTCATATCCTCCAGTTCTCTTTCGTCTCCCGCAGCGAGATATCGTAGTTATTATTTTTATACGAGTAATTCTTTATTTACTATGTACTATCAATATGAATAATATAATCATATGATAATATAAAATAGTTATATCTTATTATAAAATTTCTATAGTAACTTTAAAATATAATATTTTATATCTTTCACACTATTTTTTAATTTTCTTTATAATATATTATAAATATAGTAATATAAATTTCACAGTAAAATAAAAATATTAATGTAGTATAATATAACATAATTTATAAATAATCTTAAAATAAAATAATTCTTAATATATTTATTAATCATATAATTTAATTATATAAATAATATAACAATATATGAACAGTTAAATATTCATACCTATCAAACTAAAACTAAAATCAAACGATGATAGTATTAAAAAGTGATAAATGAGAGAGATAAGTAAACTTTATCTATATATTTAAAAATAAAATAAATATAAATGTATAAACTCTACAATCAGAAAGTATATTAGAGTCGTAAGCATCTCTAAAATTTTCACTACTGTATTATATCTAGCAATAATATTGACATAAAATAAAATAATATCAATTCATATATTTCGGAGATTTATCAAACCCAAACATAAATAAATTATAAATTGGCAAGAGGTTCGGAACAATTTATTGTTAGTATTATATACCTACAATATATATAAAAAAAAAAGTTTTAAAAACAAAAAGAAACAAGATTTTAAAACAAAAAAGGACAAACTCTAGCAACTATACTTTGTAAATATCTTAAGTTGAG
>JABUQX010034366.1:0-10000 GCA_015478945.1 Trachelipus rathkii
TATATATATATCATATTATTATTAATATATATATATATATACTAATATATGATATATTTATATATATATAATATATATTAATTAATCTATTTATTATTTATTAATTTACTAGTTGAAATATATATAAGTTATATTATATATATAATTGAGAGTTTTAATATATATATATTATATGATGTAATAATTATATATTATTAAAGTGTTATTGTCAAATTAATATAATATAGTATAATATATATATAAATAATATATTAATATATATACTATAATATATATAATATATATATATTATAATAACTATATATATAAATATAATATATAGTATATATTATATATATATTATATATAAATATTTATATAAATTATATATATAATATAATAAATATTACTAATATCAGGCAAGATAGCTTTGCCAACAGCTTTTGAGCAAATTTACAGTTGATACGATAATGAAGTTTATAAAAGTACAATCATCTGAGTCTTAAGGGATTAATGCTCATTGAAAGTCTTTCACGAATGATTTCTTCTGGATACGTGGTAGAGGTAGTGCTGTAATTTAGTAGGTGTTGACGTTGGTTAATATCGTCGAACCCAAGATAATATATATATAATAATAGATAGTTATTTTATGGGATTATATATATATATAGTAATATATAATATATATATATATATATATGAAGATATTATTTTTAGGTAGTATATATAAGTATACTATATAATAATATTTATAACTTATTATTATAATATATAATATCATATATATTATAACACGTAATCTATATTTAGTATATTAATATTATATAGATATATATTATATAGATGCGTAACTAAACAAGTAATATAATATAGGTTTTATCTATATATATGATAATATATTTGTTAAGTAATACTAAAATAATGCCAGTGATATTATTAGGAAATTTTTTAATATAATATAAGGTAGTATAGGTATATAATAGGTACCGCGCAAAGCGTATTCAGGTTAAAGAAAATTTAGAAGTATTTATAATAAAGACTGAGAAGAGCAAGAATATCCCTAATACCTTAATACTAATTAATTAAGCTTTTATCTTCGAATTTGAGACCCATTGTAAACACAGTCAAAATAAACGTAAAGAGAAAATTTTCTTTTAACACGACGTTGAGGCTTATCATTCTGCATTGAGCTAACAAATGAATGCTGTTTATTAAAGAGATTTTCAATGATTAGAGATGCTAGTGAGAATTGAAGAGATTATGTAAAAGGGAACTCAATGGAAGATAATTTTTATCCTATTATAAAAAAAAAAAAAAAAAAAGTAATAGTTATTTCTTTACATTATAAACAATTGTTTTATGTAAGTTTTGTAGCATGGATGTAAGTGGCATGATTGCGCTTTCCTTTTTAATAAATTGAACAGCAATTACATATTATATTATATATATTATATATATATATATTATAATAAAATATTATATTTAATTATTTATTTATATTATCTTAAATATATATTATATAAATATATAAATATTTCAATATAATTATATTATATTATTATATAAATTATAAATCATAATATATATATTATCATATATAATAATATTATGAGTGTGTGTGGTGTGTGTGTGTGTGTGTGGTGATGTGGGGGTGTGTGTATCGCAATCCGCGGATGGGAGGTTTGATATATATATATATATAATATATAATAATAGTATTATTATAATATAATAATAAAATATTTTAGTTCATATAGATCTGATTATAGTTTTATTATTTTTCTATAATATATATATATATTATATAAATAAATATTATATATAAATATAGTATATATATATTAATATTATATTATAATATTAATATTTATATATATATATATTTATATATATATATATATATATATATAATATAAATATATATATATATATATATTTATATTTATATATATATAAATAAGCTTATATATTATCTAGTTTTAGCCACATCTATAATATTTGTGTTACAGGGCGGTAAGGGAACGTGTCGTGTGAGGGACCAACTCATATGCAACCAACTCTTCCACTCCCTTCATGAAGAGAGTTTAAAGGAATTATATACTTTTTGCATTAGTAAGAAGTTCAAATATGGAAGTGTTGTGTTAGAACATAATTTTCCTGCTTTTCAGCTGAGGTCGTTTACTCTTTTATTATATATTAAGGAGCTTCTAAAATACTCTCTCTTGGAACTACAGTTGAAGCAGACAAGTATTTCATGCAAGCTTACTAAAGCGTGGGTAACTTTGCTCTTCCCAGAAGTCATATATAATCATTTGTTGTAGTCGTTTTCTTGGTGATAGTTTTATCATTGCACTACTCATTTGTATACGGTGTTTCTTTCATTACTGAATTGTGAATCTTCCGTGAATTGTTATTAACTTTGAGAAAGTGTTGTTTGTGATTTCGTTTTCATTAATGTTGGGATAATAGCTGTCGGATTGAAGTTTTGTCACTGAACTCAGTGATGATTTAACTGTGTTCTAAATATTTTGTTAAAAAGAACTTCCTTTATTAACGGGGATCTAAGTAGTTGCAATAGTAGTGAAATTCATTAATTTTCAAATGTTTCAATATTTTCATGTGATACTGATGTATTTCATATTAAGGAACAACTTTGGAATACGGCTACTGGTGCAAAGCAAGTAGGTTTTTGGCAACCATTCTTTCTCATATGGAAGTGTACTAGCCGAGTGAAGTCTTTGATAAAGTAAGATATGAAGATAAGCCGTTTGAATTGCTTCACTCATTTTGTGCCATTGTTGAATGATGAAATGGAAATAGACTTACATTTTGAAATGATGTCAGTTTATAGATTTTATCTCAAGTCAGATTTATCTAGCTGAAGTTTTCGAACACCAATCTAGTTTATTAAAATCTCCCATAGAAATAAAGCTTTTCACGTGATTTCCCATTCTTAAACACAAGAACATGTGAATTGGATATTCGCATTTTTTAGCATGCAATCAAAAATACTTAGGTCGCTGCTTTCCTTATCAAGATTTTGTAAGAGTTAACGATTACTTTAAAATGCTGATTCATGACATTTAGGAAAGCAAGGATACGCGAAGCGTATTGATATTCGTCAAGTGGTAAGGTAGTCGGTTTCTCATTGTTTTACTTTTACTATTTAGCGCAACATTGGGTATATACGATGAATAAGTATACAGTAGAATTGTCGGTCTCCTCAATTTGTACTGTGGAGTAGCAATTTCTACAAAACGCATGAAGCCAATGAGTTCAACCATATCGAATGGTTGATCATCCATAATGATCATTTCTGCAATCCATTAATTTACTTTCTGAAATGAGGATCCAATCTGTTCTTTCAAAACAATTTCTATGTAATTGTTTCATTCTGTAGGGAGTTGGTCGCGTCGCATGTCTCTCATTTAAGTTTGAGTTCAGATTCATTTTATACTTTTAATATAAATTCTTTATCATTTAGCATCATTTTTTCTTTTATCAGGACAAGCGGCGGAATGCGGATTGTTACTGATTAATATACTATTACGTATAATATATAAATATATATACTATATATTTTAATACTAATTTAATATATTATAATATATTATTAATATATATAATTATAATATTAATATATAGTATATATAATATAATATATGATATAGTGCAATATAATATAATTTCACGTTTTAAAAATAAAATTATCTTTATCTATAGTTTAATTCGATTAAGAAAACGGCAGATAAAAGAAATCAAGTGAAATTCAAACTGATCAGGTGATATCCATTAGATATGCACCGCATTCAAATATTTGGGTTTTATATTAATAATATGTTGAAGAAGTATGGATATTAAAAGAGAGAACAAATTCTTGGTATTTAATCTATTTGAGTAGATTTAGCTAACTGGATCTGAATGATTTTGTATGCTATAGTCCTTTTGACCGATTTCATGAACAGAATTTATGGTATATTAGCTACCGAAGTAATTGATGAAAATTTGAAACTGGTTTTCACAATGCGATTAAGAACCTTAAAATTTCAACAGTAGTATATGATTGTTTGAATATCTTGATGTTGGCTGTTTAAACATATTAAATTATATGAATTATATCAGTTTTTAGGCTATTTAATAAGACTATGGAAATTTATTGATAAGGATCGTTTATCCAAAACACCAAAACAGTGAAGAGATAGAAAAAATATTTAATCAAATACTAACTTTCAATTTTTCAAATGATCTGATGCTTTAAAGTGATTGGTTTATACAAAGTAGAGAAGATTTTTGAGATGATTGCTGCGTATTAATTTTTAGGTATTTTAATTTTTGATTTTATATTTATTACTTTAAAAAAATGTACTTTCCAGTTTATCGATAATAAAGAAATTAAAATAAATCCGTTATATATCTATCTACTATGTTCACTGTCTTTTTACCAAATTTAATACTATAGTTACATTTATTAGATATATATATTAATATTATAATATATATTATATATTAATTATATATTATAATATATATCTATAATATAATATATATAATATATATAATATATATATAAAACTACTTTTATGATGTGCATCTACTCTTCTATGTATCTATTATTATGTATCTATCTATCTATCTAGTATTATTATCATCTATCTATTAATATTAATAAAAATAAATATATAATAAAATAAAAAATAAATTGAAAAGATTTTTTTTTCTTTTGTAATGAAATATTTAATTTTAACAGTCGTATACTTATTACTGAACAGTTAGGAATAATTTATATTATATTTCCCTTTTCTTTCGAGAATTATTATTATATTATTATTAATATTATTATATTATTATTTTATAATTACTTTATTATATTAATTATATTATTATTATTATTTGTGTATTATTTATTATTATATATTATCTATTTTATTATGAAATTATATTATTTTATTATTATTATTATTAATATTATATATTCATTATTATTATTATTATTTTATTTTTATTTTTTTATTATATTATTTATTTATTATTTATATTATTTATATTTATTATTTTATTAATATTATTCTTATTATATTATATTAAATATAATCATATATTATTATATATTAATAATATTATTGTTATAATAATATTATAATATATTATTATTATTATTATTATTATTATATTAAATTATTATTAATTTTATTATTAATTATTAATATTATTATTCTTATATTTATCATTATTTTTCATATTTATATTTCATATCATTATCATTACATTATTATTATTATATTTTATTATATTATGTTATATTATTATTATTATTATTAATATTATATTATTATTATATATATTATATTATAAAGATTTAAAATCAAATCAAAAATAATATTGAATGCAAAATAGTGATTACTTTCCACTTATGTTCCTGATTCCTTTTTTTTAAGTTTGCTTTTGGCTTTCTTTTCAATATGTTTAACATTGAGCATATTTTACTGCAGTTCACTCTTTACCCTGTTTCCTATATAGATTTAGATTATTTTTCCTCATTTAATGTTAACAACTTATACTCAGATATATAATATATAGATATTATTTTTATATATTTATTATATAAATATATATATATATAAAAAATATATATATTATAATATATATATATATATTATTATTATATAATATTATTATATATATATATATATATATTATATATATTATATTTATATGAATTATTATATTTATATATATTATATATTATAATCTATATAATTTATAAAATTATATCTGTATAAATTTATATATTATATATTATTTATATATTATTATATTATATATATATATTATATATATATCATGGGCGAATCCTGACGAAAATGTTTGAGCATGCAGAAGTTATATCTTATCGTAACACAGCTGGCACTATATATTATATATGATTATATATATATATATTATAACTATATAAATATATATATATTTTATATATTATATTATATATTATATCATTATATTTATATATACTATAATGTGCGTGATTGAATTACGCTTACTTGCATCTGAATATTGGGGAATGAGTATGTAGGATTCTTCATTAGGAAAACTCGCTCCTTTTCGAACGATCTTATTGCTCATATTTGCGAATATATGAGTTACTAAGACTTAGGCATTTGAAAAAGTGTAAACATGAAATTGGTACAAACTTAAAATGTGGCGGCGCAAGCACTCTAATGGGCATAAGAATATTTCGATAACAGATTACAAGCCTATTTTCCATTTTAGAGGTATTTTTCTTTTTCTTCAAAATCATTAAATATTGCATTTTGTATTTATATAACCTATGGTTAAGTATTCCCAAGATAATTACTGTATATACGATAGAAACTTTTTTATGATTATTATAATTAATGTGTGAAATACGGCAATAACTATTTGACATCTGAAAGAATGCAATAAATAATTATAATTTATATATTTTAAAATAAATTACAGAACAATTTACATTGAAACAAATATTTAAGAGAAAGACCTCGAAGATTTTACTCTCGCTCAAGTAATGATTGAAGTAATTGCCGTTTCATGTGTTTTTTGCCCGGGTATTCGAGCAGGTCAATTTTGCCGATGTAAAACTTCTCAGAAAGGCAGGCGTCTGAGTTACCGCAAGGTCGGAGGGATTTGCGAAATTTTTCTTCAGTCTCAATCGAAGCACTTTCACATTCACCTGTAATGGATTTTATTGCTAATAGACCGAAATTAGAGAATAAATAATTAATTAACTCTTATTCTCAAACCCTATTAAAATCTTTTTTTACTTTTTTATTATTTCATAGCTGTATGTAAGCAAGAATAAGATTAAACCCAGGAAATATATAAGTACATATAATACTATCTATATAATATATATATATTATATATATTTAATTTATAAATAATTATAATATATTATAATATACTAATATATATAACCATTTATATAGAATTAATTATATATTATATATTATATAAATATTAATATATTATATATATTATATATAATATATATATATATATATATATAATATTATATATATATACTTATATTAGATATATATATATATCTAATATTGTGTTTTATAATAATTAAAAATAATAGATATAATATATAATATATATATGTTATATGATATCATTATATATATATATAATATATATTATATATATTAATATATAATATAATTTATATATATATATATATGTGAAGGCGTTTTTCTTGCTTCTAGATTTATGTGATTTAATTTTTTCTAAAGTTGTGGTATCGTGCGAGCTCTGTGTGTAGGTGTGTGTGTATGGTAGGTTTGGGTAGGTGTGATGTGTGTGTTGGTGAGTGGTCTTATTTTCAGTAAGTTTATGATAGGTTGGTGTAGGTGTGTAGTTGTCGTGTTGTTTGTTATTTGGAATATTTATTTTTAAATCAAATTGTTTATATTTTTGAATTTAATTGAAGGCTTTCGAATTCGAGAGAAGTGAGAGTGTATTTCTATAACTTTTTAATTCATGTTTTTATTTTTAATTGTGTGAATTTTTTATTGGAAAAGAAGAGATAAAGAAAAAAAAATATTTAATATGTTATTAAAATATAAACTATAAATAGTTAGTAAATTAAATACGTTTATAATATACAGTTTAGTTGTTAATAGTCACTTTTTATTTTAAGTTTGTTATATTTTTTTCTGTTTTTTATGATTGATATTTGTGTTTACGCGCTTGCAGTGGTGTTAACAGTTTTTCAATGGACGGTTTAAGTTGTTAGACGTGGTAAATAGTGAGGTTTATTCCTAAAATAGTCTGTAGCGTCCTTCACTACATATAAATAATTCCACTTCCCTTTTGATTAGGAAATATTACTTCATATTAATACTATATCTTATTATATAATATTATATATTATATTTTATATATTATATATACTATATATAAAAATTATATAGTATATATATTTAAATATTATTATATTATGGTATATATATTTATTTATATATATATTTATATATTATATATATACTATAATTTGTTCATACATATATATATTATATATAATATATATATAATATAATATAGTATATTATAATAAAAAGGGATATCTATCTTCAGTGTTGTGATTTTTAATTAGCACATAGTGATGGTCATATGAATATTGTCCGAATTAAAAACCGTTTTTAGTGAATTATATCTAAATAATTATAAATATATATATATGACACAATTTAAATATTAGTATATTTATCAATATTATAGTATTTATATAATAATTATATACTATAGAAATATATATTATATATAATTTATTTTATATACTTATATTATTATAATATATATTAGTTTCTAATGTTTATATAATTATATTATATTTATTATCTTATAATTATATATATATTATTATTTATATATATATATAATATTATATAATTACATATATATAATATATATAATATATTATTTATATAATTATATAAGATATATATTTATAATATTATATATAATATATATATATAAAAATTATATATTATATATATAATATATATAATATATATATATATCATTGCAGTAGGTTTGCTTGTTTTATATGAATTTGTAGGGATAATATAGATAAAATTAATATAAATATCTATATATAAATATATATATATAAATATAATATATATATTATATAATTTTCAGACTAGTTTTGGTACAGAATTGAATTATACATTTTTTTATATATAAACCTGTGTTTACGACATTAATTATACTACAAGCGAAGCATAAATAGACATATTCTAGCTTTTCTTTCGAAGTGAATCTTAGTATCGACAAGAACAAAAAAAAAAAAAAAAAAAAAAAAAAAAACATTTTCAAGAAGAGAGAAACCTCGATTTTATGAGGACGCAGACTTCTCATTAATAAATTTTTAGAAAATTTCAGGTAAATAATGTTCGTTTAAATAGGGATATATTGATTCTGCTCGACATTCATCTTGTCTGAAGGCAACAGAATTATTTCCACTGCTTTAAAATGTTTAAATCAGCTCACTTTGTAATCAACTAGAAGGTAGAAGTCCGTCCCTATCGGCATATAACATTTCCTGTTAACTCTCGAAATTCAATCTCGACCTATCGGTGTTTTTATTTTTTTTTTTACTTTGACTTACTACAAAAAATTTATTCCGCTACTGCTCTTATTGGTATATTTAGCAGTCTTTAGTTAATATAAACTTAATTAAGAGGACATTCTACTTTCTTAAGTATTAGCTGACTATCTTTATATTTAATTTAAAAGGTAGCTGCAGGGGCTGAACATTCTACCTAAGATATCTACAATGAATAGGAACGAAACCTACCCAATTTCTGGAACGATCAAACTGGCTTTCATAATAGTCATCTGCCTCTAATACTTTCCGAAGCCGTTGCACAATTTTTAAGAGTGTATGGTTTTTTAAGAAGGAATTATTTTAATAAATAATTAAGTAATTTAATTCTACAATGATAATATACCCTTGACTGCTCTGATTTCCATTCTGTTGAATGGATGATTATCTGTAATCAATGTTCGAATCGTCAATTGTGAAGTATATTTCTATAAATTCACTCTTCATATTTTTACACATGAATATCCAAACTTTCTCATTTTATCAAGCGCTCATCTGTATTCAACATAAACTCAAATAAGCTGAAACTCGTTGCAATAATTATAAACGTAAAGTTCAAGTGCTGGATTGTTCAGGTATAATCAACCTTTAACTTTCTTGATTCTTTCGAGTCGTCTATACAAGATTGTAAACAGCATCCCTTCATCCTTTAAATCATATAAGATGTGTGTTCCTTCAGGTTCTGTTTACCAAACCATATTTGTGGTGTTGTAAATAGTGGTGTCTCAGGGTCGCGTACTACCAACTATATTTTTTGGTGCTGAATGGTGGTTTCCAGGTTTGTCTATCCACTATATTTGGTGTTTTAATGGTGGGGTTCTAGTCTCTATCCCAATCTGTTTTTACTTTCCATTATGACCTAAATTAATACTT
>JABUQX010034366.1:15000-25000 GCA_015478945.1 Trachelipus rathkii
ATGTAAAGAGTCATTTTTTAGATAAATTAATTTGAAATATTTATTTGTCATATATTTTAGTACCAACTTTTATGAATTTTTAATTGAATTTATTACTAAATTATGAAGTAACTTTCATTTTAAATTTATTATTTATTTATTTTGATCTTTACGAAATAATATTTTGGGCAGTTTGCATATTTATTTTAGATAGCGATTGACGGCAACTCAACGGTTTGCGTCGGTTGACCGATTTGAAATTTTGGCTATAAAAATCTTTTCAGGGCTAGTCTATAATAACTATCCTATATAAATAAATGTATAATTTCCATGCAACACGAGATAATAGAATTATAAGACAAAAACACCTTACCAATTTTGGGAAACCTTTAATTTACATTTTTGCCGATTTTGGCTTTATTTATGATAGACCATTTGTACTACTTGTAATATTTTTAACTTGATCATTTTTTTTATCTGAATTTTTTTAGTTGCTATTTTTAAACCAAGATGGCGCATGCGAATGCCATTTACAAAGATTTTACGGGCGTCTTTAAATCACAATTTCCTTATATAGGATTTCACATTTTTTTTTTTTTTTTCAATTTTATTGTTCGTTTCCAATATCTGTATATTTTTCACTGTTGTTTTTGTTTTTATCATTTTTATTTTTATTTTTATTATTATTATTATTATTATTATTATTATTAATATTATTATTAATATTATTATTATTATTATTATTATTATTATTATTATTATTATTCGTAGTAGTAGTAGTAGTGGATTTTGATTTTTAATTTAAAGTATTTTTAAATTTTTCATTGATATACTTAATTTATCACAGATGTTGTTCTACGTTGAATATTTCAAGTATTTTCCACTGCTTGGTGGGGGAAAGGGGGATGGAGATTCTTTTTGGATTAAAGGCTGCTTTGTTTTTCTTTTTGCTGCGTGACCTGAATTTTTCAAGAGGGTGGCGCGGAGGAGTTGGTGTTGCCGCCACAGGTTCTCTGTTGTTTTTTTTTTTTTTTTTTTTTTTTTTTTTTTTTTTTTTTTTTTTTTTCTTTTTTTTTCTAATTTGTGATTCTTGTACACGGCGTCCGGCCATATTACGCAGTGAGTGGCTATTACTTCACACCATGATTGAGATTTTGTGGAGATTTCGTACACCCGTTTAGGCAGACTCTTTATAAGGCGGTTACACACATGCAGAATTCATCGAACTCTTGAATATTTGCATTTTGCATTTCATTTTTGCCTTAGAGTTTTAAAGGGGGTAATAAATCTTAGCACAAGACCTTGAGCACTAGATGAATGTCAAGGTTGCTCAAGGTCAGTTTTAGATCTAAGTGCCTTTTCGTTTTCATGTGCTGACAATTCTTTGAAATATCTAATATCTTTCTTATTAATATTAATTAATAAAAGAATAAACTTTTTTTCTCGAATTTCTGATCATAGCAAATAAAAAATAATTTTCAAAACTATTAAATTATTAGTATCCTTAATCTGAGAGAAAAAACTCACCCCGGATTGTCTGTCTATTCATAATAAAAGATTTTAATTTAGGCACTATCTGACTCTAAATGAAGGGTTTTAGGGTCTCTTTAGGCCGTTTTCCGTCCCAACCCCTAATTGTCACTTCTGGGGTTACCACAGACGTCTAGGTTGAAATCACTTCAACTGTCCAATGAGGGGGGTTAATTAATAGGTACTTTCAACAGTGCTTTATTTGACAATAGTGATATGGACAATTGACAGAAATGGATTTGATCAATGAGTAAATGACGTAATTCCACATGCACAAGACAACGTTAGATAATAATGAATAACCACACATATAGACTAACAAATAGAAAATGGCACGAATCCCTATTTCTAAGTGGACCTATGAGTATGAGTCGAGCAGTGATACCGCTCATCATGTGGACGGGCTGTCTTCAAGACTGATTGCCTGAGTCTGCTCGCAGCCGCCCTATGTCCGGCACTCGCCAACTTGCTCTCTTTGTTTTCGAGCTCTCCGTTCTTTGCGGCACCAGATTTAAACACGGCGTCATTGCGAAAAACTTGAGTTTAAAATAATAACATTACGGTATACAAGTATGGAGGCTTTACCAGAGATTAAAGGTGATGCATGAGACCGGCAAATTAGCCTCTTACAGCTGCATACCTGCTAATGACAATGCATGCTATTGTCTTACAAGGATTTCCTATCAATTTTTACCTTAATATTATCATTATGTATATATATATATATTATATATATACTTATTACCCAATATATACTATATACTATATACTATATATATTATAATATAGTATAACATATATAATATACTATATATATAACTATATATATATATACGGTATAAATGTATATATATATATAGTATATATATAATATTAAAATATATATATACCCTCATAACACATATATATATATATATATATATAATATATATATATATATAATATATATAGTTAATAATATATATATATATAATAATATATATATATATAATATATATATATATAACTAAAAACTAAAATTTGAGGTTTTTCTTCACGCTTGTCGCTCACCCCAGTTTGAACACCACTGCTATAGACAATTATGGCACGCAAAAACGGAAGACGGGCACGCAAAAACGGAAGACGAAATAGCAAGAACTTTTCAGTGAGTGAACATTATGTTTTATCAAAAGAAAAGTTTTACCAGTTAGTAACATAAATAACTACTATCATCCATCTGTCTTTATATAAAGAATTAGGTTGTCTAAAATTAACTATTATTGGTACTTTCTTTTATAGATAAATAATAGTTAAAAAATAATTTGAAATCTTCTCTTTAATGACCTTTATTCGAACCACACAAATTGAATTAGTTCTGCCAGTTTCTGTTTCATCCTGCTTAGGATTTATTTTATTCCAAGAACTCTAAAATCGTTTTAAAAAAAAAGTATTTCTGGACTCGCTGAACCTCCATACTTGAAACCATCTGCTATCGTAATATCATTGATATGGGATCGACATAAAAAAGAGATGTTGTATCAACACAAATAGATTAAAAAAGAAGACTCATATAAATCGACACAGCTTATCTCTCTCTTATAAATGACATAAAAACGGCTTATTCTCGTAAAAGAGGATAATAAACTACACAAAACGAAAATTTAAGAATAATGACAATATTAAAAGGAAGAGAAAAGAGAGAAGATAGAAAGATAGAGAGAAGAATAGCATGAAAGAGATGAGGTACAGAGTACATATTGAGACACGCATACGCTACCTAAGAAAGAGATTGTATTTAAGAATATAGAGAAGAGATAGATGATGAGATTAGAGAGAATAAGAGACATTGGGATAAGTAGAAAGTAGATCATGAGACTGTTAAAGACAATACTGGAATTTCTGTCTGTCTTCTAATCATTTACTTGACCAGATTCATCTATAAAGATAAAGAAGAATAAAACATAAATTTAGAGTTTAGACTCCATAATAAAGTGTAAATTTTAACAGTGTGTATAACAAAGAATAGTATATGATAGTAGTTTTAATAATATTTATCCACATATAACTAATTATGAAGAACAATGTTCTTTCCTAAAACGAAAGAAGATGAAGGAGAATCACGTGCAATTTGGATGTGTTTTTATAGTAAAAATATCTGCAACTTTTCTAAAAGTGAAATTTGAATTAATTTAATAGCATCAAATTCGTCAGCGGAAGAATACCTCATTATCAACTTTCTAGAAAAAGAAAAGAGGTTTCTTAAAAAAGAACCTTCAATATGACAAATAGAAAGAATAGATGTTCTTTCTTATCAATAGAATATAAACAGAACAATTCTAACCATGATAAAGTTACTTAAGAGATAAGAAATTGAATGTTTTCATTATAACATACTCTTATACAACCTTAATATTCGAGTATCTGAGAGCCTGATTGCGCGGAACATATATATTAGGATATTTGATGGGGAATATCGCACTGGGATACTATGACGCAACATTAAATAATAATATATGTCTTTTATTTTCTTATTCAAATTTTATACGAACCTGATCAAATGGAGAGTCATTTATTATGTCATTTATAGTCTTAAATTTTTTTTATTATTTATTTATATATACAAATTTCCAAGGAGTTCACTTCCCTTATATCTCTGTTTAGTGGAAAAACTAACAGAAAACATTGACAATCTGGTAAATAAAATAAATAAAATATATATTACATATTATTAAGCATAAAATATTAGAAGTTTTGAATCCATAATGCTTATGTAATTATCTACAGATAGAATATACATGGGACCGTTAGTATGCTTGTATGGTATGTATAGTATTTTATGTTTTTTGCATGTGCGAGATTAAATGATATACCACCATGTAAATATAAAAATTAAAAAAAAATAAAATATGTAAAATTAAAATTTTAAAATATTGTGAAAATGTTCATACTAAAATAAGATTTTTACCTTTTTTCAGTTCCTGTTTCTGTAAGGTTAAGGTTATTATTCCACACTTATTTTTGGAGCAAAATTTAATAAAAGTAAATGCAATCTTGTTATTGTTTTTTAAGCCTTTTTTTTATAATCTAATGTTTATTAAACTATAATAATAAATCAAATAATACCAATCCTAACTTTAAAAGTACAGAGTTTGGAAATCTAAAAGTAATAATGTTATCATGTCATATAATATCTTATTATTGTAATCTCTCTCTTATTATTTCCCATTTACACACGTAGACCTTGCCTATTTATTTTAATCTTGAGTATTCTTGTTTTCATATTGCTATGTATCTCTTAAAGCAAAAAATATTGGGGTGTAGAGACGTTACCTTCCACTATTTAGTATAAACACTGGGCAGTAAAATATATATAGAGACTCACTCAAATAGTATAACATATTCTAAAATTTTTAAATATTGCTTCGTCTCTATATGTTCATATTTGTGGTTTTGACATATATTGTTCATATCAATTTAACATGTCTTCATTTTGACACCTTATATTGAGAATCGCATGAATATGAGATTTAGATGAGAAATTGATAAATAATTAGTATAAAACTAATAGTTTAGCACCACACTGTTCACACGATGAGATTTAATCATTTGAATGGGTTTAATTTTTCGTGCTGAAACCAGTGATCGTCGTGTTTGCTTGCAGCGACACCCAAGGAGCGGAATAAAGCCCCTAGTCAAATTAGAGACTGCCAATTAATAGAGAGCTGCTTACTATAATATAGTCGAGTATTTTTCGTAATGGTGCAGTAAATAAATAGATTGATTTTAGAATATAGCGCGCAAATTAGCGGTGTTGAGCTTAAAAACGTCATACAAAACACATCAGAGATATGGATCAAGTAGACTTGTTAGATAGATATGCAATTGCGTAAATAGTAGATGTCATCAAATACAATTTACTATTGCGAATTCGAATCAACACTTTTTTATATTAGTCGTCAATTCGAAACAAGTCAGAATCGATCCCGTCGTAGTTGGCGACCCACACTCATCATTCGCGCAAGACCTTATGGAACCGAACTAACTTGTTGGCCAATATGAAATCGATAGAATTTTCTGCTGCCGAAGTTTTAATGGTTCTTGGAATCCATATTTTTCATTAGTATTGCTATATGCATTTACTGGTGTTACATGAAATTTTTGTTGGGGAGAAATTTAGCAGCACTGCAAATGTTGGCGTACCGGTTTCTCCTGGACGTCGTTGAGCTTGTGGACGAAAAGGTACTGGTGTACTTGATCTTTTTTGTCGCTTTGCTGGTGCCATCTGAACCCTCTCAGCATCATCGAATCTCCCTCACTTTTGGAAGATTCTGAAGATAACGTGGGAATGTACGTATCTCCCTCATCGCTATCGTATACCACCTCAATTAGTAGGTTGTCTTCATTTTCTTCATTTGTACTGAAATCCATAAGTATCCTCTAAATATCCTCAACTGTTTTTGTCTTGCTCTGTGAAGTTGAAGATATAGTCCGAAAATAAGTAGCATTATTAGTTTGAGATTATATATATATATTTAACATACTGTATAGTTATAATATATAATACTAGACCGGTATATAGATACATATATATATATATCCTAATTTATATCTAAGATAAATAGTAGTGCATAAATATATATATATTATATATAATATAAGTATATATATATATAGATATATATATATATATATATATATATATATATTATATATATATACATATATATATACATATATATATATATATATATATATATATAAATATATATATATATATATATAATATATACTATATATGATATATATATTATATAATATATATTATATATAATACAATATATATATAAATTTATATATATATTCCCATAATTTTCATTAATTTATAATAGATATTTCATTAAAATATAGAAAAGAATACACGTTTTAGGGATGTATTTAAAAATTCATTACTAACTACATAATGGTTATCGTGGGGTCCAGCAGACGACCCAAATCACCTGTTTTTGATGCTGTGACGATAATACGTATGTGTTTTTTCAAATTTTTCCTTTTTTCCTAATTTTCTTAACTCCTCGTGATAGGAAAGTACCTGGCATCTTTCAGAATATATTTGAATAATTAGAAGCCTGTGAAAATATAAGAAAGTCAGCCGTTTCGTGGGGTTCACTGGACCCCACGATACCAATTATGTAGAGTAATGAAGATTCATAAAAAGTAGTGTTTATTAGAACGTTTGGAATAAAATATCCACAACATTAATAAAATATTTAATACACTAAATGAAAGGTTTTTCAATTATGAAATGTTAGTAAATTATATCTAAAAAGTAGGTAAAAAGTTCTCTCTGTTTTTCACAAACGGACAAGAAGATTGAAAATGTGCAGAGAATTTGGTATCATTGAAGTATTGAAATTAAACTATTCTAATTTGGAATAAATACTTAATATGAATTTATACTTTAATATTAGGGTGTGCGAAATTCTGATTGCAGCGAGAGAAGTATTGAAATTAAAGCGATTGTAAATTCAAAATAAAATTATTAGGGTTTATTTTTTTAATTACCTTTTATTTTCCTTATATTTTAGGAAATACCTAATTTCAATTCACTTACACCTGTAAAAACTTTATTGTTCGCCCTAATGCAAGTTGAAGTTTTAAATATACAATATGGATAATGATCGTTCAGAAGAATTGCCCGATGCGATACTATTTTTGGTATCTCTAGGCATTTTGGTCGGCCACATAAATCCAAAATAAAATGATTAGGGATTATTTTTTTAATTTCTTTTTAGTTTGTTTTGAGTAATTCTTACAAAACACACTTTTGTAAATTTTAAAAAATCATTCAAGGTTATGTTGATCCAAAGATGTAAATACGTCAAAAAGCTTTACGACGACTATTCTAGTTTCATCGAAGCTAAATATAAGGAAAATTATAGTAACTAATTGTGAAAAGTTGAAAATGGATGAAGACAGTAGATGTATGGGAAAACCATTGGTTTTAAAGAAACTAATAAAAGGTAGCTTCATCATCAGCAGGTGAAATAAACTATTTGAAACGAGATTAGTAAGCAAAAGAAAGAAGGACACTAAGAAAAGTAGTTTTGAGAGTTGTAACAATACCCTGCCAAAAGTCTTTGATATCTCGTGTCACCACAATATTCCTTATGCTCCCGAAGGTCAGATGACCAGTCAGAAAATGTTAGAAAGGATCTCAAAAATTTAAAATCGTACTGATGATTGGAAAGAAAGTAATGAAACCAGAGATGATTACGGATATGAGAAGAAAAAATAGGTTAAGGGGAATACAAATGGGAGCTATTGGATAATGGAGAATCGGAAAGTCTACGCTTTCTAGAAATTTGTTGATATGGGCACGCTTTCAATATTTAAAGTTTTAGTACGTAAGAAAATTGTGCATATGAAATAAAAGTTGGCATAGACGAAGTACACTCCCTTAAATTAGTGGAGGATATTATCAGGACTGCTCATCCATACTTCTGTTCATAGTTGATTGAATCCTATATACCATGCTATACGCTTTCATCGATAAAAATTTGAGGAAGAGTACTGGAACCATCAACTGTAGAATGAGATGAGAAAATGCCATAGTGATTGCCCCTTTTCAGTTGTTGTTAACTACTATATCATCAGTATGGAAAAAAAGAGAAGGAAGGTAAAAATGGAAAAGCTATCGGGGATTATTCTGGCAAGAAGCTAGTAAGTTTTGTCACGAGAGTCCAGGAAATTAGCACACTGCTAATTTCTCAGACTCGTATAAGATCGTGTGCTGTGCTTGTCGAATAATATCCCTCTAACGGTTACACAGATGAACTACACAGATTATTTGAGTCTCAATAGGAAACTGCTTCAGCTTAAGTCTCCAGGATATTCTAGCCATTGGTGTCGGGAGTTCGAATCCAGATGACCAGATTTTCTACGTCAGAAAGAATCAGAGCAGAGAGAATGTTTGCAATAAAAACGAGTCGTAGAGTTAATTTTTTGAGGCTCGTACTCTGACAAAACTCACCGGTTTCGCATCAACTTGTAAATATTTTAATAATTTTAAAGCATAGTAAATTGGATTGGTGGTTTTCCGAGTCTGTGGTATTCTAAATATGATAAAATGGTGTAGCATGGGTTAATGCTGTGGTCTTATGATAAAATTATGTTCCTTTTATGTAAATTCAGTGTATGATAAAATATATTTACTTCATCATGGAAAGCTGGAGTGATTTAGTTTTTAAGATATTCTCTGGGCTGAGATTTGTGTTTAATTGTTAAATTTAGGATCGGGTACCAGATTTGTAAAGGCACAATTTAAAGTGGATATTACGAATTGCTTGCAGAATAATGAAGGAATATTTTTGTGTTTTCTAAAGACATTTTGAGCTACTTCTTAGCGTGTTCAGATTTTGTGTACTGTAACAATGGTTTGGTATGTCGTATGTAGGATAAATATGTGTCATTTGACTTTGATTTTTTTTTATTTCTATGTAGCCGTTTGCGTTGTTTAACTTGATCTTAGGACATGGTTGCGAGTTGTGACGTGTTTTTTTTCTTATGTGGAGGCGAAAGCTAGATTTTACGGAAGATGCAAACATCCTGATTAGATAGGACAATTGTTTAAGGGAATTTGAATAATTTTGTTTGGAAACTAACGTACTGGAGATATTGTGGTCAAGTTATTGATATATATATATATATATATATATATATATATATATATATATATATATATATATATATATATATATATATATATATATATATATATATATATATATATATATATATATATATATATATATATGGGCGTATACAGGGGGGGGCACTTGCCCCTAAATCTTGGCGAAATAAAATAATGAACCTTATATGTTTGTAAGACGACGCTTTTATGGGTTTATTAGTAGAAAAACTGAAAAAGATACATCAATTGATAGATAATGAATTACTAATTTCTAACGTATTATAAACTTACATTTTTTTTAAAGAGTTTTAATGTGTTTTCGTTTTCATATTGGCTTGAAGTCAGCTAGCTGTGTGCTTTTATACAGCTAGCTTCTTCTAACAGTATTCTCCGCTAGAACTCTCAGTATGTCGATAACATTTGGCGGCTGCCAAAACTGTTAAATCAATCACGGAAGGCGTACCCGTTGATATTCAGCTGCAGACAGCACATCAAAAAAACAATTGCAGAAATTAAAAGAAATATTACAGCAATTTTGAAAACCGTAATTTTCTACATGAGGGAGTTTTTTTGAAGACCTGATTAAACTTCGAATAGAAAGTGGTAATTTGGAACTGAAAGAACATATTCAAGGACAAAAGAATGCCGTCTGAAAGTCTCCGAAGATTCAAAATGAACTTATCAATTTGTGTGGAATTATCATTAAAAAACATGATTGTCGTGGATGCAAAAAAAATTTGGTTACTCCATATTGGCCGATGAAACTGCGGATTTGTCAGGCAATAAACAATTATCTATAGCATTAAGGTTTTTCGATCTTGA
>JABUQX010034366.1:30000-47500 GCA_015478945.1 Trachelipus rathkii
ATCATAAAGCATTTCTAAATCTACAAATTTATATATGTTATTTAAGTCTGTGTGACCTGAGGATGAGTCCTTATGATCTTTGGTGTGCCCGGAACTTGAATCGAAACTTAAAGGAGCTCTCGGATATGATGTTTCAGGTATAGGAGTTCTTGGATATGATGTTTTAGGTATCGGAGCTCTTGGATAAGAGGTTTTGGGTATATTATTATTACCGTAATTTTCGTATTCGTAATTATTTTCGTGACCCTCTTCAGTTTCGCCCTTTTCAAATAAACCGTTATCATATTCATAAGCATCTGAATTAAAGCTATTAAAATTTTTATCAAAGGAACCAAAATCGTGATGGAAATCATCGTCTAACATTGGCTCATTTTCTAATTCAGAATGAATATCTTCGTATCTGTGTCTAACGTATGATTGTGTAGGTCGTCCTCTGTGTGACGTGGGGTAGCTATATGAAGATTTTGGCTTGTAATGTTCTCTCCGATCTTTTGGATGGTAGGAAGCTAAAGTAGAAGCAGTATCTTGTGTTCTAAAATATGTTAGTGGATTTAGGTATCGAAGAAATCCATTTCCCGTGTTTATCAATCTAGCTAAAAATGATGCTGGTTGTTCAGGCTGATAGTAGCTGGTCGGAGGAACAGTAACGACTGGTCTTGCAACCTTTGGATGCATAATGGAACTATCAGTTTCGTAAGAATTGGGAGCCTTATGGAACTGACGGGAAAAATGATGATTTCTCAAAGGTCTTCTTCGAACTGGTTTTGAAGTGTAGGTATCTATTTTTTCAAGAACCTCCTCTTCAGGAACTATATAAATCCATTCTCCTTTTCTATTTCTGTAATAATTATCCGACTTTTCAGGGTTGTTCTTCAAATACTTCTCAATCTCATGTTGTGCTAATATTACCGGATGATTCTTTCTTTCAACATAACTTTGTTCTCTCAGATAATTGGGATGTGGTCCATGCAAGCCCCAGGACAAAGCCTCTGGAGTGGGAAGTTCTTCTGCAGCTTCTGAAGAATTACCCTTTTGATTACTTGCCAATAGAGTAGAATTAAAGAGTTTCTTCGCAATTCTTGAATTAGGCGAAAGTTCCTCAGCGTCACCGAAATTTACAACTAAAGATGATGTCAGGAAAACCTGAAAATAAAACAAGAAAAACTAATATAATTTCAAAACTGCTTTTAACTCATTAAAAAAATGACAATTATTTATCAACTTATTTTTCCTTTGAACAAGACCGTTAGAATAAATGATAAAGCAAATAAATATAAGATTAAAAAAAATAACTGAAGGAAATTGATAAAAAAAACAACAACAACAAAAATGAGAACTGTTAATGGAGATAATTCTAACTGACAAACAACGAGTAACGAAGTTGAAAATGCAGTTTAAAACTTTTCATAAATAAATGTAATAGTTATTATCAATTTCAGGCTGTATATATATATATATAGTATATATTATATATATATATATAGTATATATAAATTCAATATCAATATTGAAAAACATTCAAGAGATCTTATTACATTATCATATAAATTGTATAGTTTATAATATGATAACTTACTATATATATAGTATATATATAATTATATAAATATATATAATAGATATATAATTATATTATTAAAATATATATAGTATAAATAATAAATACCTGAGTCGTGTTATAATATATAGTAATATATAATATATTATCATATATATAATTATAATAGATATAGTATAATATATAAAGTTAAAAAACTTGCGCCATATTTTTGTTTTTTCAGCCACATATATTTTTTATTGTTATTATGCATTAGTCTAATTATAAAAATTGTAAAAATTGTATTACTTAAATGGCTCATTTCTATTATAATAATTATTATTATTATTTATATTATTATTATTATTATCGTTCGTCATCGTTCATCGTCGTAATCGTCGATCATCATCATCATCCGATCATCATCATCCATATATTATTATTATTACTTTATTATTACTACTATGCTGTATATTTCTATTTATATTATTATTATTTATTCTAACTATTATTGATAGGAAAGATTTAGAAATATATTTATTCTTTATTATTATAATTGTGTAAGTGTTATTGTAGTTGAAACCTTATTGTTATGTTATTACTTATTGATATTATTATTATTATTATTTTTATTATTTTAGTATTTATTATTATTTGATTATTATTATTATATTATTATTTATTATTATTATTATTATTAATTATTATTATCTATTATTATTATTATTATATTATTCGATTTTCCTTCCCCGCAGCCTGCGAGATAGGAAGAAGCTTCAAGTGTATTTCCTCTTCTTCTGAGCATCTGATGGGAAAAAATTTTAACAGTTATAGGATTCTCCATGCCCTAGACAATCTGAAGTGAAATGAAGTGCAACTTTTTGTTGTTAATTTAACCTTTTAAATTTATTTTCTGCCCTGTAGTTTTCCACATGATTGCCTCAAAAATAATGATAATATGATATATGAATATATAATTATACATATATATATATATATTATATATATATATAATTTATAATTATATACTAATAATATATATATTATTATATATATTATTATACTATATATATATATATATACCGGTTATATATTATATATATATATACTCATTAATATATTAATATATATATATATATAATATATATATATATATATATATATAATACTATATAATATATATATACTATATATAGTATAATATATACCCTATATATATAATAATATAGTCTTCTAGGAGTGTGAGAATTTATTAGTTACTTTAATGCAAAAAGAAAGGAAGGTATGTCTTAGTCGGTATCCCTTCTGGGGGCTATCAAACTTTATGCTCGCGAAACCCTGCACATCTTAATTATTTTCTAATGGCTTTATTAAGCTGTGCTTGAATCTTGCCTTGGCAAACTGTTTTGTTTCTTTGACCTTTCATTCCTTTTTAGAAGCAAGTGCCTCATTCGACCGTCCCAAAAGCGAGAGGCGGGGGGCGGGATCAGCTTGCCCCCCCTAAATCTAGGCTCGAATAAAAAAATGAACCTTATATGTTTGGCGAGGACGACGTTTTAAGGGTAATTAGTAGAAAAAACAGAAAGAACATCAAATCGAAGATAATGAAGGAGTAATTGACTAATTACTACGTATTTCTAAACACATTTTTTCTAAAGTTTCGGTGTTTTCGTTTCATATTTGGGCTTGAGTCAACTAGCTGTTGTGATTTTTTATTACAGGCTAGCTTCTCCGCTAGAACTCTCAGTATGTTGTATCGATAGCATTTGGCGGCCGCCAAAGCTGCTAGATATATATATTATATTAAGTATATATATATATAGGTATAGTATGATTATATATATATATATATATAGTATATATATACTATATATATTATAATATATATATATATATATCATTCAATCGTTTCCCCGTTTCTTTGACCTATCCTTCCTTTTGAGAAGCAAGTGCTCATTCGACCGGTCCCAAAAGCGAGAGCGACCCCCAATCCCACCAACTATTGTCATATAGTTTTAACCTTTTTCTTAGCAATGTTTTCTAATCTATACTTTGGAGGGAGATTCGGTATAATGTCTTAAATTTTTAATCTTACCTCAGAGATCTCACTATATGGCTTCCGTAAGAAACTGCCGATTTTTGATATTTCCCTTATCTCTTACTCTTGGTCCTCTACTCATCGGCACTTCAGTAGACCTTTGGCTGCGGCGCTGAACATGTTGAAAGCTTTCAACAGAATCTGTCACAAGTTCTGATTTCTAAAATTTTCTCTTTGGGTATCTATCCTTCTTTCTGATTTCTTTCTGGTCATTCAATAACAACTGTAGAAGGCGATCACCTTTCATTATTTGAATCTAACAAAATAATAGTGCCTCTCAAGGAAGGTTGCGCTTTGTTTGTTGTCAACTTATTAGCTCATCTTATACTCTTAATTAATATGTCAATCTATCTGTCATTTCATTTTCTATCCACTCTTGCCGACTACTTTATAGTTTATACTTTATACTATCCGTTACTTTTTTTATGTTAAACTCGACCGCAAATAGTTGATATGCTTGGAGAATAGCCTTGGAACAACTTCCTCGATCTGATCTTTCTCCTATTTCTAACTGGGCCAGTAAAAAACAAGGTTCTGTGCTTCAAAAATCAGTTTCTTTATATTTCTACCCGGCATAATCGTTCTCCCAACTACAACTTCGAAAACACGTAACTCAAACCTTCGTCTGTCCTTAATTTTTTTAGTATTTTATTTTATCTTAATATTTCTTGGAAGATTTCCATTGTTTCTCTCACTAACCAAGCTTATAAGAGACTGGATATTCTGAAGAGCCTTCAAAATTCTTCACATCATCCTGATTATTTGCTTTGAATAGAGGCGTCGAGTTGATCGTTTCTGTATGGAGTGTGTATCATACATCTAGGGTTCCACTCCTACAGCTCTTAAGCTGCTGGAATCTAAGTTGTCCCCTCTTTATATCAACTCTTACGCTCACCCAGATTCTTTAAAATACCTTTCTGGGAGTCAAATTCCTTAAGCAATTCCTTATGCTAGTCCTTCTGAACCCTCAAATCTATATATCTGTTTCCGTTGCTCGGCGAGCATTCTGACTGGCTGATTTTAATCTGTCTTGGGCTAATAGGGGTATCTCTTATAAGGTCATATGGCCTTCCGTACCGTACGCCGCGGTCTAAGGTCGGCCGCACTCATACATCTACAGATAAAATGCCACTACCTTCTCACGACAAGCAGACGCGAAACGTCACATGATTTGTTTAATCCTTCTTCTGTCGAAACATTCACGTGCAGGGTTTATTGCAACTCGTATTTTCCACACAGGCTTATTCTTAAACCTTCTGTGCAAGTATTGCATGCCTGCTATGCTCATTCCTAAATAACTTTATAGGGAAGGGCTTACAACATCTACCCATCCTCCTATTTCTTTTAAACTCTTTTATCTTCCACACTTTCAAGCACAGTTGTGTATCCAGCTGTTTTAATCATATATAATATATATATAATAATATATCAGTATATAATATATATAGTATTATAGTATATATATATTAATATAAGTATATATATTTATATTATATATTATATATAATATATATATATATTAATATAAATATATATTATATATATATATATATATATATATATATATTTATATATTATATATATATATATATATAATATATATATAGTATTATATTAATATATATATATTATATATATATATATATATATATATATATAATATATATTATATATATAATAATATAAAATTAACAAAATTTTTTAATTATAATATATATATAATAAGAATGACCTTTCAAAACTTACATATTATACCGAAAAAAAGAGCCGGAATAAATTAAATTATTTCTGGTTTTGAATTTTTAGATAATATTTTTACCTTACGCATCACGCATGGCGTGTAATAATAATTAATAATAATAATAATAATAATAATAATTATAATAATAATAATAATGTTTGAGATATTTAAAAATTAAATCAATTAATTAATTAAATTTTCTTAATTTTCATTCAGTATTAAATTATTTATAAAAGAATTGAAAAAAAGTAAAAAAAAAAAAAATCGAAAAATGAGCTTGAAAAAAGTTGTCCTAAATTTATTTATGATAACTATATATATATATAATTATATATATATATTAAAAAAAATTATATTTTTTTATATATATATATATATATATATATAATATTATTATATATAATATATAATGTATATATATATATATACTATATATATATTGACAGCAAATATATTATTTTTTCCAGCACACACAGGTGGGGGGGGTAGTATACAAATGTTCGTGTGCCCAAGATTCATTAATGTTGTTTCCTAACGATCTGGTAAATTTTAAATAAAAAATCTAGGCCAGCATCCCGAATGAGGTTCAGGCATGTAATCTAGAAAACTATTAACATCTACTAGCGAAAATAAATAACATTTTTTTATTCAGCAAGCAATTTCATCGACGAAACTTAAAAAAAAAATTATTTTATTCGTATATTTATTAACCTAAATATTAGTATAATCTTTAGACCTGGCAAGCGTACGGTGTGATTAACCTTGAATCCCTGGCATTACTTTCACGAGAGCAAGAGGTACCAAATAGTAATTTTAAATTTACGCTTTGGAGAAAATGTTATTTTATCTCTTTTTATATCCTTTTATGGGGCTCGAGCCCGACGGAGGTGACAGAGGGGGAGACGAAGTCCCCTCCGTCGTCCCCCGCTGAGGCGGGGCGCGCGGGGGGGGGCGGGGGGGCGGCGGGCCGCGGCGCGCGGGGGGCGGGGGCTTATGGCCGAGAAATACGCGACTCTGTCCATTCTTAACTTTTTTACCCATGGGATATCTTTAGTTAAAAAAAAAATCAACATTATGGCACCTTCGCGCTCCCTCTGAGTCTCGAGCTACTTCGTATTCTCAAAAAACCGTTAAATTTTTCCAACATTTTTTAACAATTTTAAATTTTAAGAGACGCTTATTTTTTATATTTTTTTATTTCCTGGGTAAAATTGTCTCCTGATTTAATAAAATGATATTTATTTTCTTGTAGCTGATTTAGTTTTTATGGTATACATGCCTTTAAATTCACAATAGAAAAAGCAAAAAATACTAAAATAAACTTTTTAGACGCAACAGGTGTTCGTAATAATAAATAATTAATAATTAATTAATAATAATAATAAAATAATAATAAAAAATAATAATAATAATAATAATTAATAATAATAATAATAATAATATAATAATAATAATAATAATAATAAAAATAATAATATAATAATATTAATAATAATAATTAATAATTTAATAATAACAAATAATTATATAATATAATAATAGAATAATAATTAATAATGAATAAATAAAATAATAATAACGCAAATTGTTTTTCAAGCCAGTAAATTATTGCGGAATATTGAAGCGGAACATTACGTTGTGTTGTACCAGTTCCTAATCATGTTAAGATCTAGTATTCTTTTAAAGATTAGAAATTTCTCCCTTTAGTTTTTACTGCAATAATATACATTACTATGACAAGTATTGTATTAATGAATAGCACGTGAAGAGGAGCAAATGCAACGGGTATTAGGCGTATAATATACTATTACGTTTTAGGATCATGTGGGTTATCTGCCTCCATCTCCATATACATATCGATTGCATAGAATTCGAACACATTTTCATAAATCTTGAAGTAAAAAATGCGTAAACGTAAAAATTGAAACGTATAGTTAATAAAGCAGCTTCATACCTTAAAAAATATTATAAAAAAAAAGTTTTTAAATTATTGCCTACAAAGTTACTTAACGTATATATAATCTAATTTATTTTTTATATCATATAATATTATTTCGCTTGCATTTGTTTTAAAAAAAGACGCGCAATCTGGCAGCTAAGGAACGCTTTGTAGACTTTATTCGATTACGCTAGATTTAAAAACAAAAAAATTTTGACTGGAGCTTAAATGAGGACAGAGAACCCACATGAGCCCGTTTTATCACACATCATATGCAGATTACCAAAATTTTATTACGTGCCAAATTTGACACTTTTTGTAAATATTATACTTTAATTCAGGGAAAACTATATCGAATTCGTTTTCTTTAAATTCTCTTATTTAAATTAAATTTGTTCAATATTTTTTAATGATTCTGATACTAAGTCTATATATTAATATCTTCTTAATCTTATGTTTTATTTCATTTCCACATACGAGTTTCTTGATAGCTTAAATTATTTTATTTAATTAAATTAATAATTAGCTGATCGATTAAATTATAATCAATACATGTTACAGTTAGGTCAACTGGTCGTTTGTTACATACCAAACTCTCCCCCGTAAATAATATTTTTCATTGGCATTCCTAGAAAATTTCCCGAATAATTTGGATTTTTATGCCAAATTTTCTAATGAAACGCACCGTATAATCAATCAATACTTTGGGGGGGACTCTCTAAGACTCACCCATATTTGGTCTGCTGGCCTACTTTGTCATAACTATATATATATATATATATATTAATAACTAATTAATATATATTATAGTATATATATATATATAATATATATTTATATATTTATATTATTATATATATACTATAATATATATACTATATATATATAGAGAGGAAGAGAGTCCTGAAGGTTAAAAGTACTGTTGAAAGTAGAAATGAATATATAAGAGCAAGAAATAAAGCCAAAGGCCTGGAGAGAGAGCGAAGGGAGAAATGTAGGAGGAACTGGAGGTAGACTGATCGAGATCTGAGGAGACGTAGTCATATCGTAAGAGGCAAGACAAAAGCAATACCAACCTTTCAATGACAGAGAGGAAATTGTGATTACAGAGCTGAGGATAAGATGCAGGATGGACGGAATATTTTGAAAGAATTTCTAAGTTTCAGGAAGAGAGAGAGAGAGTGATGGAGAGGGGAGATTCAGAACAAGTCAGGAGAAAGGGATGAATAGGAAGACAATAACATGGACAAAAGGCATATTGGAAAATCAAGACTTTGACGTAAATGATGAAGGGTAAAATATCAGGAGTGGATGAAGCACCTATCGAATTAATAGTGGAGGAAGGAGAGGTGATACAGCAAAGGATTCTGAAGTTCTTCAAACAGTTGTCGAGAGCGGGAGAAATATCAGAAGGGTGGGGGGAGGACCCTAATAGTGCCGATTTTTAAACGGAAGTGGGGATGCAGTTGGGTGTAAAAGTTATAGGGAAATAGTTCTTATACCTCACATAAGAAGGACGAGAACTTTGGGAGATTAGCTATTAGCATGGTTGAGGACAGACAGTAGTATTATAGATTTGATCTTTGGACTGAGATGGTGATAGAAAAAGTTTGGGAGTTTGACCAGAATCACTGTATAGCTTTCATGGACTTGTAGAATGCCTTTGAATCCATACCTAGAGAGAAAGAGAGATTATCGTAATGTATAAAAGAAAGATATGGGGTGACAAGGCGTTTGATGAAGGCGATTAAATGCTTATATGTCTCTTTCACATGCAGTGTCAGAACATCGACAGGGTCAGAAAAATGTTTTAATGTGAAGATAGGAGTTAAACAGAGCAGTGTATAATTCCCATTGCTATTTATAATATGTATGGACGTGGTTATTGCGGATTTCCAGGAAAATAGAGAAAAGAAGTATAAAAACAGAATAATAGCCTATGCGGACGATATTGCAAAGTGGAGTACGGATAGAGAGGAAATGGAGGAGGACATAAGAAGATGGAATAAATGTCTGATAGCAAGAGGTATGAAAATGAAAGTTGAAAAACAATTTCTATCTGGCGGCAGAAAGGCGCAGCAGGAATTCAATTTTTGGTATTGGAGACAAAGTGGTGAACTGCACAGATATTTTCAAATATATATGTAGTGTAGTTACAAATGAGGATGGACACGGAAAAGATATCGTGGAAAAGACAAAGAGTTTTGGTGGATGTTTGGGTAAGCTGTATCCAATCATAGAGAAATATGTTCCATTTTAGGTAAAAAAAAAACAAATTTTACCAGTGCTGACGCCGCTTTGACATATGTTGCGGATAGTTGGTTGTTGAAGGCTGTGGATAGGAGAAAGTTCCAGGTAGGGAAATCAAGGAGAGAGTTAGGATAGGAAAAAGTAATTAGTGTAAGAATAGGTGTTTGCCCGGTTTTGAGACAAATCCAAGTCTAATTTGAGGTGATTGGGACACATGGAGAGGATAAGAGAGGGGAGAGTTACAAGGAGATGTTGGGAGTGAATACCGGATGGAAGCAGACTTAGAGAAAGACCAAGAGGATCGCAGAAAACCATAGAAGAGATTCTCAGAAGATTTGACATGCCAGACTCTGCAGGAATTAGAAGTTTTCAAAGATAGAACCGGATGGAGAAACATGCTAGTTGACCTGAAAAACTAATAATAATAATAATAATTAATAATAATAATAATAATAATAGATAATAATAATAATAATAATAATAAATAATAATAATAATAATAATAATTAATAATAATAATAATTAATTAATAATATTATAATAAAACAATAACTGTGGAATACAAGTATTTATTTAGAAATATAATTATATTTTCTAATTCAATAAAAATAATTACATTTATTAATATTCAAGAAATATCTTTAGATGAAAGCTATTTCTCTAAATTCAAAATATATATTT
The DNA here is from genome assembly GCA_015478945.1 of Trachelipus rathkii. NCBI lineage: Eukaryota > Metazoa > Arthropoda > Malacostraca > Isopoda > Trachelipodidae > Trachelipus > Trachelipus rathkii. The sequence goes on from JABUQX010034366.1 coordinate 40,247, forward strand.
TATTTAGAAATCTTTAAAAATAGTTTAAAATTTATTATTTTATTTTGAAAAAATTAATTAAATATTTAATTAATTTCTTTATTTATTTATTTATTTAATTAATTATTTATAGTTTTTTAGTATTTATTATTTTTTATTTTATTTTTTTTTATTTTTTTTTTTTTTTTTGAGAGTATTCAATTATTAGTAAGTCAAAATAACGGCAAATTAAAAAAATATGTTTATTACCCGTTGAGCTAATATATCCTCAACATTATTTAAACTTATATATGATATATATATATATATATATATATAGTATATATTATATATATATATATATATATATATATATATATATATTATTATATATATATATTATATATATATATATATGATATATATATATATATATTATATATATGTGTGTGGTGTGTGTGTGTGTTGTGTTGTGTGTGTGAGTGGCATGTATTAGCTGTTCCATTAATTATATTTGCTTCTCTACCTCTGTTAGAAGGACACCTCTAATTTTTCATCTCTCTTCTCTCTCCTCTCTCTCTGCTTCCCTTTCTTCTCTCTTCTTCTCGTCTTCTCTCTCTCTCTCTCTCTCTTCTCTCTCTCTCTCTCTCTCTCTCTCTCTCTCTTCTCTCTCTCTCTCTCTTCTCTCTCTCTTTTTCTCTCTCTTCTCTTCTCTCTCTCTCTCCTCTCTCTTCATCTCTCTCTCTCTCTCTCTCTCTCTCTTCTATCTATCTATCTATCTATAATCTATCTATCTATCTTATTTATTTTCTATCTATCATCTATTCATTCTATCTATCCTATCTAGTTATCTATTCCTAATCTTATCTATCTATCTTGTGGCGATTTCAGATGCCATATCCTCCTAATTTCGTTATTCCTATGCTTTTTGAGCAGCTTTCCACGAAACCCGTTTCCTATTTAATATTAATTTATCTTCTTCATTTGCTCTAATTAAACATTTCATTTTATTTGTGCGTCTCTTCGCGCCCATAGAACACGATTTCTTTGGATCATAGTTTTACATTTTAAGTCACTTTTACATCTACTTACCTAGCAGACGAAGGTAACTATCTCTTATATTTTTACATGTAGTATTTCCATATTATTTCTTATTTAAAAAAAAAATACTGGATTCTATTACAAGAATTACTTTTAATGTTTTCTCTAATACTGTTTCGGTAGGAATTTTACACGGATATTATTATTTGTGATATTATTTCGTTAACCTATATTACCATTCACATATTTTTTATTCTTAGAGGCAATAATTTTGAGAATTTAACTAATCCACTTAACTCACAATGGCCGTAATTTAATTATTTCTTCACTCGTGTCTCTATTATTCTTCTAATATACAGAAAAGGAAAAGTTTCAGATAGTTTCACAAATTGGCAATGATGTTTTAATGGTTGACCATTTTTTAGGTGGATTTTGAATTTAATAACACGAGAGTTAAAAGTGATTTAGACCCCTATCTCTTTTTTTTTAAAGTTCTGACTCCTGCTTTTCAATCCTGTGCAAAATTCTAAATAAGCTAGAAAACAAAAGTTTGAAGATACCATTTTATTTTACCATTTTTTTATTAAGGACACGAGGAAACCGAAGGACTCTACGCTGAAATTAACTTTTCATCAGATCGATCTAATTTCTTCTCGAATCAGATCTAGCGCATGGCGAAGTAATAATGGCGACGACGACGCAGACGCCGTCACCTACACCGTCGCCGATATTAAAATCGGGGCCGCGAAATTAAAAATAACGGAAAATATCATCAGTTCATCGATAATATTTTCAGCCACTGCGTACGAATTTTGTCTCTTTCTCAGCAGTGAGAAAAAAACTAATAAAACTTTCGTGCATTATAAAGCAAAAACAAAAAAAAAATATAATTATGTTGAAGATTATGTCGTTTTCATTTTCACTTAAGGAAATTTATAAATAAATATTAATCACATTTGACATACTTTATCTTCATTTGCCTGGTAATATTTTAAGAGACCCAGAATATAATATATATAAGTATATATATAGTATGATTATATAGATTATAGTATATATATGATATAATAGATATATTATATAGAAGGATATTATGAATATTATAGTGTATTAATATATATATTATATATATATATAGTATATAGTATTATATATATATTAGTAGTAATATGATATAGTCTAATAGGATTTAATTATATGGTGTAATTAGTAATATATAATATATATATATATCATATATATATACTATATATATTATAGATAGTATATATTATCAATATTAGGTAGATATTAGACTATATAGATATATATAGTAATTATTATACTTATATATAGTATTTATATATATATATATAGTAGATATATATATAGATATATATATAATAGAGTGATATATTATGGACGATATATTTCAAATTTGATATATAGATAGTAATATATATATTATATATATATTATATAGATAGTATATGATATATATATATATATATATATATATATATATATATATAATATGATAATAATATATATAAATAGATATATATGTATATATATATTATATAGTTATTTAGGTATTATAATATATATATATATATATATAGGGTTAGTAGATATTACTAGGAAATTGTTTAAAAAGTATTACATATAAGTATTATATATTAGGATATAAAACCTATATATGGGTTTGTATAAGAAATGATTAATATATATACTGTAATAAAATGAATATAGCCTATATAGTATATATATATATATCTTATATTATATATAATATACGTATATATATAGTATATATAGTATATATATAGGTTGGCCCTATATAATATTATATGAAATATATATTATATATATATTAACTATATAATTATATATATATTTGTTTTCAGTATATAAATGAGCTATTTTGGACTACATTCCAAAAAATGGATACAGAATTTCCAATACCTGATGAATCTTCTGCATTTTAAACAAACAGTTAATTGTTCATGGTTTCACTGCTATTATTATTATTGATGATTAATTATTATTATTTATTATTATTATTCATTATTATTTATTATTATTATTATTATTATTATTACTTATATTTATATATTATTTTCATTATTATTATTATTATTATAACTTACATCTGCACTGGATAAGAAAAATTGTCAGACAATGATTATAATACAATAGAATAAATAATAATAATAAATAATAATAATAATAATAATCATAATTAATAATTAATTTAATAATTAATAAGATAATTAAAAATTAATATGAATAAAATAATATAATAATAGATTAATAATCACTGCTATCTGTAATAAGGAACTAAATAAACACTCATTGTTATGTTGAATTTTATTAGTGTGCAAAAAATAATTATGAAGAAGTTTGGAAATACTCTCTTCACATAATATATATAGTATATATATATATATATATATATAGGTATTATATATATATATATACTATATATATATATATATATATATGTAATATTATATATATATAGATATAGTAATATATAGTATATATATATTATATAAGTAGTACGATATATATAGGAAAGATTATATATATATACATATTAGTATATCCTTTCATTTAACCTCTCTCTTCTTCTCTACTCTCCTCTCTCTCTCTCCTCGTCTCTCTCTACGGAGAGACTGGGAGGGGAGAGGAGGGGTCTCTCTCCTCTCTGCATCTCTCTGCTCTCTCCCTCTCTTCTCTCTCTCTCCTCCTCACTCTCTTCCCTGGCAGCTGGACCTTATAATATAATCTCCTAGAGTATGTTACTCGAACCCAACCGCTATGTGACTTCGCGGTCATTACTAATGTAGTATAGACCTCCATAGCCCCAATTTCCCATTTAACATTGTCCCCACTTGAGCCCCTGCAGCACCCTCTAATATTTCTCCCTCTCACCCCAATTTCACTTCCCCACCCGTCCCCTCCTACTTTGCGTAGTAGATTTAATTCCTTTCTTTAAAGTACTAGAACGAACTAGTCTTCTTACTCTTTTATTAATTAGTATAAAAAAGTATAAAGCAAAGACGATCATTAATAATAATAATAATAATAATAATAATAATAATAATAATAATAAGTAAATAAAATAATAATTGAATAATAATAATGAATAATCTGAATACATAATAATAATCAATAATAATAATAATTAATAATAATAATAATAATAATAATAATATAAAAGTATTATAAAGTAAAGATATTCCATAAGCCTATAATAATAATATAATAATAATAATAAATAAGTAATTAATAAGTGAAATAATAATAATAATAATAATAATATAATAATAATAATAATAATAATAATAGAAATCTTGATTTATTAAATAGTTTTTGGTCGTCAGGTCAAAAGTCCTTAAAAAAGAAAAACAAACGGCTTTTTATCGAGTTTTTAATTAGCAAAATTTCTGTTTTTATAAAAGGATTATTATTATTATTATTATTATTATATTATTATATTATTATTATTATTATTATTATTATTATTATTTTATTATTATTATTATTATTTGTAGTAGTGGTGGTAGGTGTATTTTAATAATATATAAATTAAGTGAATTAAAAAATCGAAAATAGTGAGGTGTGTGTTCCATAATTTTCAGAGCACATCTGAGGTGATCAGGACCCGCTTCCTATTTTGCCTGGATAAATTTAAACTACTTTTCAAGATCTTTGCTAAAGGCGGAATAAATATTAGAACACCAATATCTCGGGCTATTTAAAAGGTTTATTTTAATATTAAATTCGTAACACTGTTCTCTCTCTCTCTCTCTCTCTCTCTCTCTCTCTCTCTCTCTCTCTACTCTCTCTTCTCTCTCTCCTCTCTCTCTCTCTCTTCTCTCTCTTCTCTCTCTCTCTCTCTCTCTCTCTCTCTCTCAAACTCCCAAATTTGTAACGGGTGATAAAAGAAAATAAAAACTATTTGGGTGAAAGTGAAAGAAAGTTTTATTTTTTTTCATTTAAATATATTGCATGAATATAAAATAAAAAAAAAAAAAAAAATGTATTTTTTTTAATGAAAATATACGATAATTGAGTTAAACCTTATGTGACTTATTTTTAAAACTGTTATAAGAATAATAGGTAAATAAACATGATTATGCACATTTATATAAATATATACTGTAGAAGTAAACAAAGAAACTTAACAATACAGAAATTAAATGAAATTGCTCAAAACTCTAGTCTTTTGCTAAAATAAGTTATACATATATACTTACGAAAAACAGGTGCCCAAAATAAGTCATTTTTTTCTTCCAACTTATTCTATTCATTTTGAAAACCGTTATATAATGCCGTTAAAGTGTGAAGCGACTTTTCAACTTTCCTTCGTTCTTTTTACTATTAAATTTATATATGTAGCATAATTTCTTTTATAAAATAATTACATATTAGAAATTATTGCTTTTACAGATGACTGCGTCCGTTTGCACTTGTAAAGGTAATAATAAATTGCTAGAAAACAATTTATATATATATATATATATATATATATTATATTATATATATATAGATAGGGTGATATATATATACTAGTATATATATATAATATATATATATATATATATATATATATATTATATTATTCGGTTTGCGGGTCCTGTTACCCTTATTTGTACCCGAGAAATGCTCATGTTATGCCCGGATTATACGAGTTCGATGTATGAGCCCCTACCCCAGTTATTGGGGAGAAGGCAAGGCGGACTCATATAATGAATATATATATATATAATATATATATATATATATAATAATATGAATTTATATAGATATATATATATATAATTATTATATATGATCTATATCATGTGATAATGAAATATATATATATATGTATATATATAGTATTTAAAAAAAAAAAAACTGAAAAAATAAGAATTGTAAATTTATTTATCAGGAGGGACGTTCGTAAGCGTTGACTGTCCCAGCTTCGCTTAGTTTATCAATATATTTGGTAAGCTATTTGAAGTGGACAGTTACGTCTAGCGAAACGACGCTGATATATATAAATTACCAATCTTAATTCGTGTTGGGGTGTTTTTCAAATTATTTGCTTCTGACACGTACAGAACACATTTTTATTATCAATAATATATATATATATATATATATAAATATATAGATATATATATATATATAATTATGATAATAAAAATGTGTTTTAGTGTGGGTATTCCTTTAATTTGAAAAACACCCCAAAAGAGATTTAAACGAATTGTTAAATTTATATATATCAGGTCGTTGACGTAGACGTAAAACTGTCCACTTCAATTAAGCTTACCAAATATTTGATAAAACTAAGCGAAGTGGGTACAGTCACGCTTACGATAACGTGCACTGAAAAAATAAATTTACAATTTCTTTGCATTTTTTTCAGGTTTTCAAAGACAGACATTAAATCTATACGTAATAGAAATAAACATTTATACGAATTTATATAGATGATATATATATATGATCAGTATATATTATATATATATATATATAGGTGGAGAGAGAAGAGAATAAATATATATATATAGTATTATATATAATATATCATGATAAGTCCCTTTGTTCCCATAATGGGGTTTGGGTGCTTCAATACATGCACCGTAAATCCGAGGCATACATGAGCATTCTTAGGGTATAAATAAGTAGAAGGAGTAACAGGCACCAAACCGTATAATATATATATATATATATATATAGGTATATATAGAATATATATATTTATATAATATATATTATATAGTAATATATATATAGATATGATATAATATATATATATATATATAATTGTTTTTTCTAGCATTTTTATTATACCATATTACAAGTGCAAACGGACGCATCATCTGTAAAGCCAATAATTCTAATATGTAATTATTTTATTAAAAGGATATTTGCTACTTGTATATATGTTAATAGTAAAAAACAACGGAGGAAAGTTGGAAAAGTCGCTGTCACACTTAACGGCATTTATATTAACGGTCGTATAAAAATGAATAAGACATAAGTTTGGAAGAAAAGTGACTAATTTGGTCACCTGTTTTTCGTAAGTAATATTATAGACTTATTTTAGCAAAAGACTAGGAGATGTTGAGCAATTTCATTTAATTTCTGTATTGTTAAGTGTTCTTTGTTTACTTCTCTATATATTATATAAAGTGTGCATTAATCATGTTTACTTTACTTATTATTCTTATAACAGTTTTAAAAATAGAGTCTCACATCGTAAGGTTTTAACACAAA
>JABUQX010034366.1:52500-62813 GCA_015478945.1 Trachelipus rathkii
TATTAAGTTCTAATAATGTTTGAGGAGTATATAGCTTCACGGCGTAATAAAACATATTTTGTGTGAATTTTCCGTGGAACTATATTTTAGACTATATAAAATTGGAATACTTCAAAAAAAAAAAAAAAAAAAATTAAAAAAAATAAAAAAAAAAATGAATAATAGGACTAGCATAGACGATAAGTGATTAATTAAATAAATAAATAATTAAAGAGAAAAAATTAAATATTTAATTAAATATTTTAAAAAATAAAATTATAAATTAAAATATTTTTATTTGATAAAAAAGATAAAATATTATTTATATAAATGATATAGCTATTTCCCGAGAGAATTCTTGTCAATAATTAAAAATGTTAATCATTTTTATTGAATAGAAAATTATAATTATATTTTCTAGATAATTACTGTGGGTATTTCCAACAGTTTATTGTTTGAGATTTATTAGTAATATTATTATTATTATTATTATTGATTATTATTATATTGATTAGTTATTATTATTATTATTATATTGATTATTTTATATTATTTATGTATTATTTATTATTATTGATTTTGATTATTATTATTATTATTAGCATTGTATTCTCCATCCGGTTTTTATCTTTTGAAACTTTCTAACTCCTGCAGAGGGTCTGGCATGTAATACTTCTGAAATCTTTTCTATGGTTCCCTGCGATGCCTCTTGGTCTTTCTCTTTAGGCTCTGTTTTCCATCGTGGTATCCACTCCCAACATCTCCTTGCAAACTCTTCTCTCCTTCCTCTCCAGGTGGCTTCCCAATCACCTCAAATGTAGACTTCGATTTGTCTCCTCAAAACCAGGGCAAACACCTATTCATTACACGAAATTGAACTTTTTGCCTATTCCTAACTCTCTCCTTTGAATTTCCCTTACCTGGAACTTTCTCCTGTCCACAGCCTTCACACCCAACTCTCCGCAACCATATGTCATGAAGCGGTCGTCAGCCACTGGTAATTTATTTATTTTTTTACCTAAGTGGAACATATTTCTTTATGAAATGGATACAGCTTACCCAAACATCCACCAAAACTCTTTGTCTTTTCCACGATATCTTTTCCGTGTCCATCCTCATTTGTAACTACACTACATATATATTTGAAAATATCTGTGCAGTTCACCACTTTGTCTCCAATACCAAAAATTGAATTCCTGCTGCGCCTCTCTGCCGCCAGTTAGAATTTGTTTTTCAACATTCATTTTCATACCTCTTGCCATCAGACATTCGTTCCATCTTCTTATGTCCTCCTCCATTTCCTCTCTATCCGTACTCCACTCTGCAATATCGTCCGCATAGGCTATTATTCTGTTTTTATACCTCTCTTCTCTATTTTCCTTGAAATCCGCAATAACCACGTATAGTATCGGAGATAAAACACTGCCCTGTTTAACTTCCGTCTTCACGTTAAACCATCTTTCTGACCCTGTCGATGTTCTGACACTGCATGTGCAAGAGACATATAAGCTTTTAATCGCCTTCATCAAACGCCCTGTCACCCCATATCTTTCTTCCATACATTTCCCATACTTCTCATTTCTCTCTGGGTATGATTCAAAGGCATTCTACAAGTCATGGAAAGCATACAGTGACTCTGTTAAACTCCCAAGTCTTTGCCATCAGTCCATCACCATTCTTAATCCAAAAATCAAATCTGACCACACTCAATTTTGTGTCCTAAATCCGTGTGTGTTCCTCTCCCAAAATTGGTTGCCAACCCTGGAATCTCGTCGCCTTCCTTTATTATTCTTTCACACAATTTTGTTACATGTGCGTGTAAGAGCTATTCTCTATAATTTTCAATGGCACAATTGGATGGCCCCTTACTTACACATCTGGGTATTCTTGCTGCTCATATACAGCGTTGTTGAGATAGGAGCTCCAAGAATCCTATTGCTTGTATCACTTTCTCCCCTTTTCTCTATCAGTTCTATATTTTATTTGATCCACTCATGATATTGTAGACTTCTTATTTTTCCCAAAGCCTTATGCGAAACTTTTTCCTTTGATTCCTCGAAGTTGTCTTCCGTATGTCATCCCTTTCTGACTTTTTATCTCCCCTCTCCATCACTCTCTCTCTCTCTCTCCTGAACTTGAATTCTATCAAAATTCCGTCCATCCTGCATCATAAATCCTACAGCTCTGTTAATACATTTCCTCTCTGTCATTGACGGTTGTATTGCTTTGCTTGCCTCTTACGATTATTGATTTCGTCTCTCAGATCCTCGATCAGAATCTACCTTCCAGTTCCTACCTTACATTTCATCCCTTCGACTCTCATCTCCATAGCTTGCTTTGCTTTAATTTCTTGCTACTTAATAATAGTTCAAGTGTATCCATTTTCAAACAGTATCATCTCTCTCTCTACTTCTCTCTCTCTCATTCTATATAATAATATATATATATATATATATATATATAAATATATATATATATTATAATATTACTATATATAGTATATATATATATATATTATATATATAGTATAGGATGATATAATATATATATATATAGTAATAGTATATATATGACAAAAGGTAGGCACAGACAAATATGGTAGTCTAGTGAGGTACCCCCCCAAAAATATTGATTGAGTTATATGTGCGTTTCCATTAGAAAATTTGGGCTAAATTCCAAATTATTCGGGATTTTTGAAATGCAATGAAAATATTATTTACGGGGGAAGAGTTTGGAGTGTAACAAACCCAGTTGACTAATGGTAAACATGTATTATTATCTAATTTAATCGATCTCATAATTATTAATTTAATAATTAAATTTAATTATAAGCATCAAAAAACTCGCTTATGAGATAAAATAAAACATATGTTACTAAGAAGATATTTAAAAGACTATTGTTAATAGACTGACATCAAACTAAACAAAATATTGGAAACAACTGAAAAATTCGAGAGTAGATTAAAGAACGACCATTCGAGTAAATATTTTCCTGAATTAAAGTATATATTTTACAAAAAGGTGTTCAAATTTGGCACGTAATAAATTTTTAATCTGCATATGCATTTGATTGATAAAAAACCGTGGCTCATGTGGGTTCTCTGCCTCCATTTTAGCTCCAGTCAAATTTTTTTTTTTAAAATTACGTAATCAAATAAAGTCTACAAAGCGTTCTTGCTGCCAGATGCGTTTTATTATTTTTTTTAACAATGCAAAGCGAAACAAATTATACATATAACAATAAAATTACATTATTATACAAGGTTATGCTGAGTTTAGTTCGTTTACATTATATTGTGAAACTTTTTTTTTTTTTTAAATATTTTTAAAGGTGTGAAGCTGCTTTATTACTATAGTTTCAGTTTGACTTTACGCATTTTTACTTCAGATTTATGAAATGTGTTCGAATTCATGCAATCGATATGTATTCCCGTATTTCGCCAGTGGATAACCCACATGATCCTTAAAACGTATTAGTATATTAAGAGCCTAACTCTCCAATGTTTGCTCACATCACGTGACTATTCATTATTACAATAGATTGTCATAGATTATGTAATTATTGCAGTAAAAACTAAAGAGAGAAATTTCTATCTTTAAATCTTACTTCATACTTCCGTAGGATAAGAACTGGTACAACCACGTAATGTTCCGGCTTCAATATTCCGCAATAATATTTATCTTGGGGAAACGCACTTAAAACGTTTATTATTATTATTAATATTATTGTTATTATTATTATTATTATTATTATTATTATTATTATTATTATGATTAATCATAATATTAGATTATGATTTTCTTATAGGCCTACAAGAAACTTTTTATAAATTTTGAAATTTTTATTTTATACATTATAAATTTACGATTTTAATTAACAAATGAGATAAAATTCATTAAGCTTTGTTTTTTGTTTTTTTTTTAATATATTTGGATAAAGAAGATAAATATATTCTTTTACCTAAAATTTTGTTAGTAATAGTTTAGAAAAAGGGGATCTATGAGATATCGATATTTTAGAAAAGATAATCGATTTTATAATAATAGAGGATGATTTAAAATGTTTAAATTGTTAAAAATGTTTGGAAAAATTACGGTGTTTTGAGAATACGAAGTAGCTCGAGACTCCGAGGGAAGGCAGGTAAAGGGTAGCAAAATGTTTGATTTTTTTTTAAACTAAAGAATATCCCAAGAAAAGTTAAAGATGGACAGAGTCGGGGCTTCTCTTCTCGGCCTACCCGGGGGACGACGGAGGGGGACTGTCAGTCTCCCCCTGCAGTGTTCCCTCCGTCAGGCTCGAGCCCCTAAAAAGGAATAAAAAGTAAAAAATAACATTTTTCTTCGCCAAAGCGTAAATTTGAAATTCTATTTTTAACTCTTTGCTCCGTGAAGTAATGCAGGGATTCAAGGTTAATCACACCGTACGCTTGCCAGGTCTAAGATTTATACTAATATTATTAATAAATCAATAGAATAAAATAATTTTTTTTTAAGTTATCGTCGATGAAATTGCTTGCTGAAATAAAAAATGTTATTTTATTTTCCATGTAGATGTTATTAGTTTTCTAGTTACATGCCTGAACTTCTCGGGATGCTGGCCTAATTATTTTTTATTTTAAAAAAATTTACCAGATCGTTAGCGAAACAAAGTTAATGATATGCTTGGCACACGAGCATTTTGTTATACGGGGGACCCCGACCTGTGGCGTTGCTTGGAAAATATAAAAATAAATCTCTCCGTACTTGATCTGGCAACACTTTATTTTAGGAGTTACGATCTGCTGACGTTCGGTTTAATTTTTTTCTTTCCTTTTAGACATTTGAAATGGAAATAAATTTCGAAGAATTAAGTCTGTCCGAACAAATTGTTTATGTGTACGAATTGACTTTGTAGGTTTCTGTATATTTCTTGTTTTCATATTTTTCCGCAAATGGAAAAATTTTATCTTTGGAAAATATTATTATTATTATTATTATTATTATTATTATTATTATTATTATATTATTATTATTATATTATTATTATTATTATTGATTATTACATAAACTGTGAAATGTCAAAGTGTCAACTAATATTCTGATGCCATTGTTAAATAAAGAAGAATTAAATTTTTATTCCGGCTCGTGTTTTGTCGGTTATGAAATATGTTAGTGTTTGAGGTCATTCTTTCTAGATATATATATATTATTATATATATATGGTGATAATATAGGTATATATATATTGGAGATATATAGATAGTGTATATATATATATATATACTATATATAGTGGTATATATATAATAGTAGTATATAATATATATAATTATATTATATTATATATAGTGAAGACCTTTATATATAATAATAGTAGTATATATATATATATAATACATGAGTAATAGTATATATATATAATAGTGTATATATATATATATATTATATATAGGATATATATATATATAGTATTATATATAGTATGATATATATTATATATATAGTATATAAGTATATATAGTATAGTGAATATAGTAGTTATTGATTAAAAACGAGCTGATACACTGTGCTTTGGAAGTGGTGGAAGTTGAAAAAAGATTTTTAAAAAAAATAGAAGGGGATGGGGATGATGCTTTAAGCCTTCCTTAATAAAGTTATTTAGGAATGAGCATAGGAGATCAAAGATACGTGAGCGACAGAGTTAGAATAAGCCTGTGTGGAAATACGAATTGCATATGCCCTGAAGGTGCAAAAAAGATAATGTTCATCGATAGGTCAGAAGGGCAACTATTTATTGGGAGTTGATTAGAGCATTAGAGCGCAGTAAAACAGTATATTGAGCTGGAGAAGAAGTTAAGTGTTGATATAAAGGGGGGAGAATTTAGTTTCCAGCAGCATCAAAGAGCTGTACGATGGAACCCTAGATGTATGATACACACTCCATTACAGGAAAACGATCGGACTTCAACGCCTTCTATTCAAAGCAAATAAATGAGGAATTTGATGTGAAGAATTGTTGAAGGCTCTTACAGAATATCAAACTCCCAAAAAGCTGATTAGTGAAGAGAAACAAGGAAATCTTCCAAGAAAATACCATAATAAAATAAAAACACTAGAAAATTAAGGATTAGAGAAGGTTTGAGTTAGTGTTTTCGAAGTTGTAGTGGGAGAAACGATCTATGACCAAAGTATTAAATATAAAAGGAAACTGGATTTTGAAGCACTGAACCTTGTTTTTTTTTCTGGCCCAGTTAGAAATAAGAGAGAGATTCAGATCGAGAAATGTTCCAAGGGCTATTCTCAAGCATTATCAGGCTATCTGCGGTCGGAGTTTAACGTAAAAAGCAGTAACGGGATAGTATAAAACTATATAAGCAGTCGGCAAGAGTGATTAGAAAATGACAATGATAGGATACGAGTTGACATATAATTGCAGGGTATAAAATGACGCTAATAATGTTAACAACAAAAAAAGCTGCAACCTTCCTCGAGAGGGCGATTATTATTTTTGTAGATTCAAATAATGACATGGTGATATCCTTCTACAGTTCGTTATTGAATAACCAGAAAGAGAATCAGAAAGAAGGATGTGGATACTCAAAGAGAAATTTAGTAATCAAGATTTGTGACCGATTTTCTATTGAAAGGATTTCAAACATGTTCAGCGCCGTAGCCAAGAAGGTTTACTGAAATTACCGATGAGGCAGAGGACCAAGAGTAAGAGATGAGGGACAGAATATCAAAAGTTCGGGCGTGTCTTACGGAAGGAAATAAAGTGGAAGATCTCTGAGAGTAGATTAAAAAATTTAAGACATTACCGGAATTCTCCCTCCAAAGTTATAGATTAGAAAACATTTGCTAAGATAAAATGGTTTAAAACTATATGGACAAAGTTGGGTGGGATTGGAGGTTGCTCGCTTTTTGGAACCAGTTGAAAAAAAAAAAGACTCATGGGCGTAGGGCAGGATTTTCATTTAGAGAGATGGAGGAAAGAGATTGATATGATTATATATATATATAGTATATTAATAGGACGGAATATATATATAGTAGTATTATATATAGTGTATATATATTAGATAAAGTATATATAATATATAATAGTAATATATATATATATTATAATTATAGGGTCCCAATCCTGGGAAAATTTTCCAATACTGTGCGAGTTCTAGCGGAAGAAGATAGCTGTATAAGAATCCACACAGCTAGTTTGACTTCAAAGCCGATATGAAAGACGAAAAAACACTAAACTCTTTGAAAAAAGATGTGAGTATGTTATTAATTACGTTAAAGTAATTAGATAATTACTCCTTCATTATCTATGATTGATATATCTATATGTTATCAGTTTTTCATACTAATAAACCCTTTAAAAAATCGTGATTAGGCAAACTTATAAGGTTCATTTTTTTCTTTTATTCGCCAAGATTTAGGGGGGCAAGTGCTCCCCTGCCCTCCCCTGGCCGTGAGACCGGCCCATGCATGGGATCGAATGAGCTGGGCATTGCTTCTAACAGGAATGAAAGATCCAAAGAGACAAAAAACAGTTGCCGAGGCCAGATTCAAGCACGCTTAATAAAGCCCATGAAATAATAAGTGTGCAGGTTCGCGGAGCATAAAGTTTGATATCCACAGAAGGGATAGACCGAATAGACCATGACGCCCCTTCTTGCATTGGAAGGGCATAAGAAAAGAGAAATGTGATGCGACGCACTACCCGTAGAAAGGACGTAGAGATGATAGAGAGATAGAGAGAGAGAGATAGTTAAGTAAGAGATATAGAATGAGATTAGAGAGATGAAGAATGAAGAGAATGATAGTACTATATACTATATAGATATAAATAGTATATATAGTATATATATAGATATAAGAGTATATGAGATATTATATATATATATATATATATAGGTGATATATATATATTATATATATTATACATATATATAGAATATAGTAGATAATATATATATATATATATATATATAAAATATATAATATATATATACTATAGATATATAGTGAATATATACTAGATATAGTATAATATATAAATATATATATATATATATTATCATATTATGCATTATTTGTGAGGAAATCACGAGAAACTACAGGGCAGAAATGAATGTTATCAACTCAAGATCTTTGCATGACGAAGAAGGCTTCATTCATTCAGTTGCACTTAAGGGCATGGAAATCCTATCAACTTGTTAAAATTTCTTTTCCCCATCAGGATCTTCAGAAGCAGAGGAAATCCAACTTGAAGCTCTTCCTATCTCGCAGGATGCGGGGAGAAGGAATCGGGAAATGAATAATGAAATAATAATAATAATAATAATAATAATAATAATAATAATAATAATAATAATAATAATAATAATAATAATAATAATAATAATAATAATAATAATAATAATAATAATAATAATGAATAGATTAAATAGATAATGTAATAACGAATAACAAAACAGATAACAATAACATAACAATAACATAATAATAATAATAATAATAATAATAAGTAATAATAATAAGATAATGAATAAATAGATAATAGATTGAAATAATAATAATGATAATAATAAATATAATAATATAGTGAATAATAAGTGAAATATGTATTAGTAATAATGGATGTTTCTTTACCTTTCTCTTTTATGATGGACGATTACGGACGATGACGATTAGACGCGGACGATAAATAATAATATATAATAATAATAATTGATAAATAGATAGATAAGAAATAATAATATAATAAATAATAATATATAATGGGAATAATAAATAATAATAATAAGTAATAAATAGATAATAATATGGGTGAAAACAAAATTGGCGCAGTTTTAATTATTTTTATTATTTATATATTATTAGTTATTATGTATTCCGAATAGGATAAGTTAGTATATTAAGAAGGAGAAGTATAATATATAATAATATACTAGTATATATATTATATATATAATATAATATATGTATATATATATAGTATATAATATAGTTATATATATGATTATAAATAATATATAAGATAAATATATATATATATAATATATGTACTAATATACTATATATATATATATAATATATAAATATATTTTAGTAAAATTATATACAAAGTGTGCAAGACAAATATATATAGATAATCTCATACAATTTACAGAGCAGAAATTTGATTAATAACTATTACATTTAGTAATGATAAAAGTTTAACTACTTTTTCATCTTCGTTTACCGTTGCGCTATGTCAGTTAGAATTATCTCATTAACAGTTCGTCTGTTTTGCTGTTTTTTGTTTTTTTTTTTATCAATTTCCTAATTATTATTTTTAATCTTAATTTATTTGCTTTATCATTTTTTCTAACGGTCTTGGTTCAAAGAGGAAAAGAGAAATAGAGAGTTAGATAGAATAATTGTGACATTTTGTATTAGAATTGAGTTGTTGAGCATTTTTCAACCTCGTTTGAAAGTATTTGACTATTAGTTTACATGGCACTCTGCTGTGACCTTTATATTACAGTAAGTAAATTGTGTACGCTGGACGCGCCTGAGGAAAGAGAACTTTCGGCCTATTCAATGAATTGCGAGCAGTAACGTACTTTAATTCTACTCTGATTGAGCAAGTAATCAAAAGGAGAGGTAAGTCTTTTTTGAAGAAAACTGCAGAGAACTTCCCACTCAGAGGCTTTGTCCTGGCGGGCTTGCATGGACCACATGCCACAAATATTATCTGACGAGAAACAAAGTTATGTGGAAAGGATAAGATCATCCGGTAATATTAGCACAACATGAGATTGAGAAGTATTTGAAGGACAACCCTGAAAAGTCGGATAATTATTACAGAAATAGAAAAGGAGAATGGATTTTATATAGTTCCTGAAGAGGAGGTTCTTGAAAAAATAGCATTACCTACACTTCGCGAAAACCAGGCGTCGAAGAAGACCTTTGAGAAAATCATCCATTCACCGTCAGTGTTCCATTAAGGCTCCCAATTCTTACGATACTGATAGTTGCGCCACACGCATCCAAGATTGCAAGTACCAGTCGTTACTGTTCCTCCGACAGCTACTATCAGCCTGAACAGACCAGCATCATTTTGTAGCTAGATGATAAACACGGGAAGATTCTGGTCGATACCTAAATCCGACTAAACATTAATCTTAGAACACAAGATTACTGCTTCTACTTAGCTGTCCTACTTTATCCACAAAAGATCGGATGAGAACCTTACAAGCCAAAATCTTCATATAGCTACGCCACGTCACATCAGAGGCACGAACCTACACAATCATACGTTAGACAACACAGATACTGGAATGATAGTTCATTCTGAATTTAGAAAATGA
>JABUQX010034367.1:0-10000 GCA_015478945.1 Trachelipus rathkii
AAATAAGAGAGTAGATTTAAAACAATAGGCTCAAATTCTTAAAATTGTAAAATACAATTTAATAAACAGGCTTAAGAACTAACACGGGGAAATCAAAACAATATTAAAATTAAAACAGTAAGTTTACGTGTTCGAGACTAGTACAAAGAACGTCTGCCATCCTCAGAACTTTAAATAGAACTAAAAATTAATTTTGAGCAGAATAAATAATTAAAGATTAAAAATATGAAATAAAAAATGAAAGCAAATTCACAGATGCAACAATAAATTATTCATAATAAAATTATTTGATAATAGTGTTTTATTTTTTCATATACGTGAAATTTCTTGGTTATTAGGTCAAAATTAAAGGAATCCTTCGGAAATATTAAAATTAGTATTTAGTTGAATATGAGAAAAAAAGATTCTAATAATGATTTAGATTTTTTTATCCTTTGAGATTAAACCCACAAAAAGTTGCATCCTTCGAATTAATGATGTGCTCATCTATAAAGATGTCTACAAAATTGGCAATTGTATTCATTTTTTCTCTTCCCTAACCCTCACCCCTATGTTGTTCTAATCGGACCTTCAGTGGTCTTTAGCGTTTCGCCGAAATATGAATTATTACAAAATCCACAAGGAATTTTGTAAACGCCCCGTCTTTTCAAATTTAGAGATATTATTACTTATCAAAGAATTTGTGGATAAGGTATTCCGGAAACTGAATACTATAGTTGATGTCAAACTAGGTGTTTGAACATAAATTTAATGTCAAGTAGTTTGAGGTGGGAATGGGAATGACTTTTAACATTAGCATTTAGAAAGGAATTTATTCTCTAATCCCAAATTCTCTTAATCGTACTTCTTATGAATTAAAATTTTTGGATAGGCTAAGTTTCTAAATGTACGAAAGATATATATATATACTATATATATATGATATATATATAATATATATATATATATATATATTATATATTATTATATTATTATATATATATATATTATATATATATATATATATATTACTATATTATATATCATATATATATTTATATATATAATATATTATTAATTACAACAGGCCATGAGACGGGGGTCATGGGGTTCAATCCTCTCATGAAATTATATATGTTATAAAATTTTCTGGATAGCTTAAGTCTCTTAATTAGAATTTGTTAATAATAAAAAAATTATAAGCTTCACTGACGACAAAACTTTACTTCTCTTCTGTTTTATTTTTAGTAATATTGAGTTTTTCTTTATGCGGAGTTTTGTGCGCTGATTCCGAATTTGCATACCACTTTGTTGTAACGGGCAGGGTTTTTTTGTGTTTTATAATACGAAATTAAAATTTAATATTGTTATAAAATGATGAGCTTTAGTTAATTTACTCACGCTGAATTAGTTTGACCTCCTGCAATTTTAAAATTTTTAAAGATTTTCTTGCTGTAGTTGCTTGAGGAACAAGACTGCTTGAATTTCCCTTTAAGTCCCAACAATAAGTCTGCAAGCTATACTTGGATTCCCCAATTTCCGCCCCTGATTACGTTTTTCGATAATTGAAATATTTTTGTGGTGGGAATCGCTAACATGCCATCGCTTATAGCGCCTAGATTGCAGTTAGGGAAAAAAGTCCAAGTGTGAATGAAAGAAATGTATTTTTAGGGACATGTTACATCCCATTGCTTTATAATTTCGAAAAAGGGGATTGGGAAACTTAGGATTCTTCATTAGTTTGTCGGCTTATATTCCTAGAAACCGCAGTTTAGTGACGGCTTTTAACAGGATCTCCCCATGCAGGTTTTTCAATATTATTCAACGCTTTCAACACAGCTGATGGGTCTGTCATTGCTCCCTTATTTGTTGGGTCTACAATATATACCTCTGTTTAATTTTAGCACTCACATGATCCCTGAGTAATTTTTGATTTACGTATGGAACGCTGAAACGCGACTTTTATCCATCGCTTTTATAAAATTTTCATTAACCTGAGTTTGATGTGTCCTAAGGAGGAAGGATATATCGAGTTCAGGTTTCCAAAACCAAGTGGTTTAAAAAAATTACATTTTTATTTCCGAGTAGTTTAGGATTTCTTTATGGGCCATTGCTTCTTGACAAAATGATTTTTTGCGATTTCTGCTATCTCACTCGCATAGGAAACAACAAAATGTTAGTATAATCTTGCTTGGAGACCTAACAAAAAGCATGCTATAACTTATTTAAATTTGGCAGGCATAATATGTCCAAGAATTTGCTTGTCGTACGTTATTTCGATACACAAATTTTTCATGTTGTCGTAAGGGTCATCTTCATACCGGGCTTGCCATAGGCAATAGGAGCTCGAAGGTATTCACATTTTCCATTATAAGAAGGCACTGGCTTTTAAAAGCCAGTTTAGAAGAATTCTATAAACAATCTCATTCTTTTAGGATCATGACAGTTCCTATTTCTCTCTCATTGAATGATGCAACGTCTGTACAAAACACTAAATCTAGCCGTCTACCGAGAAAAAACGTCGGAATTCTTCTTCGCGTCGCCGATAAGAGGAAATTGTAGTTCACTTCTCAAGGAGATTCCAACCCTTTAAATCTAGATGCCAATAGTTCTGCCTGTTTCGTTGACAATATATAGATTGCGAATAGATCATTGAGTTGCATGTCTGATATAATTCTATGAGGTCTGTTTGACATTCATCATAATGCAGGTCTTCAAAGGTCGTCATTTCTGGACGTAGTTGTAATCTTCTTTGTCGGAGTTTTTGGACACGGAGATTCAACATTTCAGGTGGCTGCAGGAGTAAGGAAGCTCTTCGCTGTGAGGAACAGGCCTAATAGCCGGAGGTAGGTTTGGATATTTAATGTCCTTCTTGGGGTCTTGATTGTTTATTCCTGGCAATTTTTTGTAGATGCAAAAATAACAGTCGCTTGCGTGATCTTTGTTCCCCCCACTATCATTTAATGGAAATGGCATATATGTCTGGCTGTCCGTTAAGCCAAGCCCACTAGTCAATGTTACAACTCAAGACGCACCATGCCAATATGAGCGTGCCCAAGATTTATCTTGATTCACCAAGCTTTATTTCAAAATAAAGTTTAATATGGTTTTTTTTTTTATTATAGTAGTAATATTCCTCATTTGGGACTGAGTGTGCAACGTTACCAGAGCCCAGGTCACCACAAATGTAACAAAATTTGTTTGAATCATTTTTACAATTTCGTGGCATTTTAATTAAGGTTTCTGATCTGTTAAGTGAAAATTAACACATTTGAAAAAACATATATATAATATATATATATATATATATATAATTATAATATATATATAATATATAGGGATATATATAATATATATTTATTATTACTTATATGATATATATATATATATATTATTATATATATATATATTAGGTGATATTTGGTTTAAAACTAAAAATCATATCTCCAAAACTACAATAGATACAGGGAAACGGAATAACATTTTTGGAATCCTGGTAACATTTTAGTGCGGAAAATGTAAAATATATATATATATATAACTATATATATATATATATATATATATATATGTATATATATATTATATATATATATATTATGAATATATATAAATATATATATATATTAGTATCAAAACTACAAAAGGATACAGCGGAAAAGGAATACTTTTTTTTTTGGAGATGCCTAGTAAAATTTTACATAGGGGAAAATGTAAAAAAACAAAAAAAACAAACTATTTTTAATAAATGACTAGTAATATGAATAAAGAGCCTACTTAGAGACCTTTTATTGGTTTACTCGTTAAAATAAATAGACTGTTCTATTAAATTTTGCCTTTTTTTTTTTTAACATAAAGAAAATAATGTATACCGAACCCCGATGGCAGGAGTCGGGGTCTCTCGCCCTTCCGGGGGAACGACAGGGTAGGACTATTCCCCCACCTCCGGGGAGGGTCTCCGAAGTCCCGCTCTTTGGTATTTGGGTGTTCGCGGGGGTCCTCCGCCCCTCCCTACCGGGTATGGAAAAGTCCCCTCCTGTGTTCCCTCGTGGCTGCGAGCCCCTACATTGCCACCATGTAATACCTTTACAAATAATATATAATATCTTAATATATTTTCCTTTTTCTAAAAAAAAAAATAGTCAATATTTATTTTATTTATTTTTTTTTTTTTTTTTTTTAACATTTTCTTATGTAAAATTTTACAAGGATTCCAAAATGTATTCCTTTTCGCTGCTGTAAGCTGCTATTGTAGTTTTTGAGATATGATTTTTGTCTTTTTTTTTTTTTTTTTTACATTTTCGCCGACAAAAAGCGAGAAAAAAAAAAAAAAAAAAAAGAACAAAAAAAAAAAAAAACAAAAAAGAAGAAAAAAAAGTACATATCTCAGGCTAAATTGCATAAATAATTGGGAAAAAAAAAAAAAAAAAAAAAAAAAAAAACTAAATGTTTACCAGGATTCAAAAAATGTATTCCTTTTTCCCTGTATTATTGTAGTTTTGAGATATGGAGTTGTAGTTTTAAACCAAAAGTTGTAAAGTTTTAAACCAATTATAACCATATATCTGACGTAGATAGTATATATATATATTAGTATATATAGTATATTATAGTATATATATAGTGTATATATTATACTATATATATTATATATTATATTATCATATAATAGTCTATATACGTATGCAAAGGCCATAATTAGTAATCACACACTTCAACATTGTAGCAAGTGGGCGTCCAGAGAGCACACAACCTGGGGATGCAATGACTTATGAAAAACGTAGACCGAGGGTTATTTTAATCAGGAGTTCGATCGATAAACATAGTTTTATCGTTCTTTGGGCGTTTATTTTAATCTAATTTGTTATGGTTCCTCGACCTAATTATATCGCTTTATTTGGCTGGGCGATCACCTTTCTTTTCAAAAAATCGCAAAGAAAATAAGAGTTAGAAACAAAAACAAGGACATTTTAGGCAACTCTGTTGAATTATATTCTTAGTTTAATGAAAATCATGTAAAATTAACACAACCGACTAAGGGGCCGTTGTGCAAATTGAGTTACTATTCGTTTTTCCAGCGTACCGAATATATAAGAAAACAGTTCATCGATATCCATTTAACGAAAACTTCTGTAGTCGCAGTGTAGTAAACGCAATTAAGAGTATAATATTTTATTAATCAGAAATGTGGAAACGCACTTTGTAGTAGGTGAATGTTCTTTAGTTTAAGTGGCTGTGGTTCCATTATATAATATATATATTATATATAGTATGATATATATATGAGTATAGTGTATATATGTACTACTATATATAGTATTATATTAAGGTAAGTAATATATTAGGTATAGTAAGGTAGTATTATAGTATACTATATATATAGATATATATATATAATAGTAATATATATATATTATATATATATGGATACTATTATATATATATATAATATATTATATATATATATATATTATATATATATATATATATAGTATATATATATTATGATATATTATATAAAAAAAAATATGTTTATATATAATATATATATAATCTATATATATATATTATATATATATATATATATGATATAATATATAGTATATATAGTATATATATATATAACTATATAGTATGATATTATATATATTTTTTATAGTATATATCTATATATTATATATATATATATATGATATATTTCTATATATATATATATATCATATATATATATATATATATAGTATATATATATATATATATATATATATTATATATAATATATATATATATATTATATATTATATATATTACATATACTATATATACTATATAGTATATATCTATATCTATATTATAATATATATATATAGTAGGTATATATATTATATATATATATATATATTATAATAAAATTATATAATGCTAGATCATGTGGGGCATAAAATGTAGCTTTCCGCTAAGTTGTGCAGATGATACCGAAAGTGGCTACCTTACGTAAAGGAATAATGATGGATATATAAAGATGCTCAAAGACCTGATAAATTTTTTTAGGTCGACAGATAGTGGCAACAATGGAATTTTAATAAGTTCAAAAGTGTAAGGTTCTTCAGTGTTAGGTCGAACCAAATAAAAGAATTTAAAGCTTCGCAACATGAAATGGGGATTGGTTGAGTCTCGGTGCATAAAAAAGAATATTTAGATGTGAGGGAATAGAGGGCAGGCATCTGAAAGTAGCTATCCTGTGTGTGCTAGCAAGGTAATAAAACTAATAAGAATGTTAAGTATAATAAAGCTGAAATATGGTTTACAAACGACTAAACAAAGTTAATAAGTAGCTGTATAATACTAATTGTTAGCGGCCAGCATTAGGGTATTGGCGCTGACAGTTGGGCGCGCTATTAGGGGAAAAGACTAAGGTATGCTGGAGAGAGTTGTACGTACTGCGATCACAGAGGGATTATTTCTGGCTTGGTTAGGGTAAGAGCTATGAGGAGAGCTGAAGGGAGTTAGAAATGTTTTTTTAAAGAAGGCGACTAATAGGGGATAGCAAGTCTATAAAATGCATGCATGCGATAAATACCTGAGACAATAAATTCTTATAATAGTAGACCACGGATAGAGACACTTGGGGACAGGACAATAAAAAAAATTAGAAAAACTGTAACCTTGATGTAAGAAAACACTTCATTCTGTAATAGTGTTGTAAAATTGTAGTCGTTCGTAAATAGTGTTGTAAATGGTTTTCCCTCAGAAGGTTGTCGAGTGCGACTCACGTTGCAACAATTAAAGTATTGGGATTGGATAGGGTTATGGAATGGGTTGGGCATCATAAAGCATATTCGACGTAGGTCCGAAGAGTGGGCGGTTTTTTAAGAAATAGTTAGTTTTTTTAAAGTAACTGCAAGTTGTAGCTATCGGTATCGAAGCATTAACCATTATTTAAATGCTTGTATTGCGTTAGAATGAAACCTTATGCTATAATTGTCTTTGCGGGCTTTGATAGTAGTGTGCTGGTATATGATTATATTGACCTTATGGTTTATGAATTGAAAGGGCCTTAGGGCGTGGCTGTAGGTTGTGTATGTGTAATGGGCGTGTATTTGAGTAATATTTAGGTTGGGCACTGGCACAAGTCTCGATAGGAGAGCCATATGGCTTTATTGATTGCTTTTGTTTCCTTATCCCTATGCGGAGATAAATACTAATGACTTGATATAAATAGTGGACTTCGCTGGATTTGGACCAACTAATAAATGTGTTACAAAGTAATGAAGAAATGCTTTAGCAGGTTTAAGCCGTGAAGAATATCGCAACAGCGTATAGATTGTCCTTTTGCTGTCACTATCCATGAGAAGTTGTTAACACATTAGAAACTTTATGGCATATCGAATACAACTATATGCTATTTTAAGGAGGTAAAATAAAGCTTCTTTAATCTAATTTTTCAAAAAAAAAAAAAAAAAAAAGAAATGATTTTCCTGAGACAAAGCAAAATGGGAGCAAAACTGCCTGGAATGGGCGAGAACAAGGGTTGGTGAAAATACTTCGTATGATTATTACGTCTAATGATAATTTTGAAAAAGTATTGTTGGAGCTTCAGAGGGCTTGTGAATGGATCAAGACATTAAACGGCGCTTTTTGCACAAAACTGTAAGATCTTTTCAAGTCTTGTACGCAAACGAAAGTTTGTTTTAAGGTTTATTTATGTTATGTCATACTTTATTCTCAAACACTCTTCCATAATGTATTACATTGCTTCTCGAGCGAATAATTAGTGGACAGCAACTGGGCCTCGTTGAATCCTCGTATTAAAATGTGATGGTTGGTATAGAAGGAAGTTTTCAAGCAACATTAACAAAATATTTTCAAACATTTTGGGAGTTGCAGCGGACCTTACTGCTTCTGATAAGGAAGAAATGATAATGCCTCTTGTGAGAATCAATTTAAATGAAATGATATATGGCAATTGTGATTTATGTGTTCTTCGATGATTTTTCAACCGTTAGAGCATCAAGTTCGCGAATCAGAGGTCATACTTCCTATTATCTTTATAAAGTTACTCATTCCATCGGTATCTATTAAAAATTTTGCTTATTTTGTAAATACAATTTGGATATACAGTATTATATATATAATATATATATATATATAGTATATTATATATATATATATTATATATTAATATAATATATATATATCTATATATATATATATATAGTATATATATATATATATTATATATATATATATTACAGTTGTCACACACGCACTCACGGGAAGAGCCCTATCCAAAGAGGGGGTGTTGCACGCCAAAGAAGTCAACAGCTAAAGCAAATTACGGGCAGATAGCATAGACGCAGGCTTGAAGTGGGGGAGATTTAAATTCAGCAGGAAACACAGAATTCATAGAACAGAGGTGGCAGGAAAGAAGGAAGCACCGCAGCGAACTAGCCTGGACTTACCAATATCAACACAAAATTCATGTGCAGACACAGCACCCCTTGTGCTACGAGGGTGACGAAAAGGTGGTAGTGCGCGAGTGATAAGTTCCATCGAGCACCTGCCACTGTGGTACCTATAGAATTGAAGAGCGAGAAAAGAAGATTAAAAAGCATCAACATCGGGGGCCGCAAGGTAGAGGTCAGAGTGAACTGAAAGTACAGAACAGTTTTATAAGCCTTTTGGGCCTTTGATCTCGACACTAATCCAAATCCGGGTGGAACCAGAGCCTCCCCAGATATGAGAGCAGTACTCCATACAAATGCGGATGAAGCCTTTGTATAGCTTGAATAACTGAGATGATGAAATACAGTCTCGGCAGTTGAAACAGACCTCCCAGTTTCTTTGAAGGCCGGCCCTAGCACCATTGTGATGTGAGTGTTTTTAAGACATTTTTTTGTTTATGTTAAGTTCAAGGATGTTTATATTGTCAACAGGTGAGGGACGAGAGAACCGTCAAAGAAGATAGGAAAGTTAGAAGGTTATTCTTAGAGAGGGAGATTGGTAGAAGTTGGGTTTTTAAAGAATTGAAATTTCACAAGGTTGAGACGACCCACCCGGAAATTCCATTCAGATCAGGAGAATAGAATCGATAAGATTAAGACGAGAGGCAATTCTAGAGTAAAAGAGGGAATAGAATTGAAATGAGTTTGAAGAATGAAGTGTCGAGTCATCGGCATATGATTGGATAGAGTTAGATGTTGTGCAGGTGAGAAAGATCATTAATGAAAATATGGGTAGGAAATAAAGTAGGAATCAGAAACACGAACCCTGAGGAAACCACAATTGACAGGAAAGGAAGAAGACGTCGCTCCCCATCCACAACAGCCGATATTGAACGATTTGAAAGAAAAACTAGACATAAGTAAGGAAAGAGGAGAAGGAAACCGAAAGGAGGGGAGCTTGGGAGAGCCAGTGACAACACATGCAATTCCCAGTCAAATGCCTTGGTTATGTTAAGCACCACCACGCAAGTCTGCCCCGTAGTTCTTAATGGCGGAAAAACTATAAATTCAGTAGACACTGGAAAAGTATATCGCCATGTAGGACCTTGAGCGCCGGAAAGGCATACTGGTGATCGAAAGAATGAATGAGATCCAGATGTATCTAAGAAATGAGAGTTAAGAAAGGTTTCAAGAGAAGGATAGAATACAAGTGAGCGTTCTCGGGTGTGACATCGCCCGCAAGGATCAGAACCGCATCATTCGGCGCATAGTGCGCGTTATACCACGCAATCGCATCTTCCCGCAGTGAGGGAAACTGTTAGTATTTGAGACATAGAGAATATAATTGAACGAGGGGAGGGCGCTCGGAAGAAGCACACTCCGTCAAAACTTGGGGAGGATTGGCCATCCGGGTCACCGTCTTCCTAACGTGCATAGATTTCAAGAGTCCATGCACCCGATCAAATGTAATCAAAGGCAGAAGGCATAGGACACCTGAGAGGAGAAGGAGCGAGGATGAGGATGACCAGAAATCGCTTCGCCAGGGTTTAGTTAGAGGAGAAATAGGAGGCCGAAGA
>JABUQX010034367.1:17500-20000 GCA_015478945.1 Trachelipus rathkii
AAGTACATGGTATCAAGTACAAGTACGAGTATTTTATAAAAACTTTACATATATTATATATATATATATATATATATATAATATAATATATATATATATATATTACTATATATATATATAATATATTATATAATCAATAATCACACATCTTATTCACTTCTATCTTCCCCCCAAAGACTGGGGCAGGTGCGTAACATGCACCGGAAACAGAAAAAGTAGTAAAGGATATGAAGCAAGTCGAAAAGAGCTCAGCCTTACAGCCCCCTTTATACCTTTTTTGTGAGAACTCGTCTGCAGTCAGAAAAATCTACCCTAGAGCTTCCACGGGACCGCGAGGAACCCTCCACTATGGATCTCGTCAATGGTGGGGTATCCCTCTTCTATGTGGGCTACAACCATAACCCCCCATCACAAAACTTCGCCATTCCACATCTTATTTAATGGCACCTTTCTTCCTTGGCCTCTGCCAACTCACATTTCTCTCCTCCAGGCATTCCTTTTACTGACTCAATCCACTTTTTGCTTCGGTCTCCCAGCCGGTTTTGATTCCTACCACACTCCACCATATACAATCCGTAACCACGCGACTATCTTTCCATCTTTTCCACATGCCCAAACCATCTCAACGTAGTTTCATTTATTCTCTCAATTTACCCTTTCTTCACACCACACAACTCTACTAAATACTTTCATTCCCAATTTTATCAATTCTTCTCACACCTAACACAACCCCTAAGATTTGTCCATCTCAATACATTGTACTTTAGATCAAATACCTCTTATTCCAAGACCATAGTCTCACTACATTAATTAACACAGGTAACAACATACCATCATGTAAGGCCCTAGCGCACTCAAGACTTAGTCCTATTACATTCACCAATCCTTTCCTTTCCACCAACATTATCTTAAATATTTTAAACTCAGGACACTTTTCCAGCTGTTTCACCATCTAACAATAACTTCACATCGATGATTGTTCTCACTCACAAAAAACCAACCTTACTCTTATTCTACGTTTACTTTCGAAACCCCTCCTTTACACACTCTTTCAAATATTTCTACATAATCCTCCCAAACTCTCTTTAGATTTCCCCGCACAAAAACCAAATCTCGCTGTATAATAGGTTAGACAGCCTCCCACTCTTCAATTCCTCCATTCATTCTAAAACAACATCTTTGTCACCCCCACCTCTAATTCTTTCATAAAACCATATATATATATATAATACAAATTATTTAGCAATGAAGACATAACACATCCCTTCCTCACTCTGCTATTAATATTAAACCAATCACTTTCGACTGTATTTATTCTTACAATCAACAATAACTTCACTATCTCCATACATACTTTTGATTCCCACTTCAGAAGCCGGGCCAGCATCCCGGAAAGCCACATGCATGTACTATAAAAATATAACAGCTACAGAAAATAAATAACATTTTTGATTTCAAGAAGCAATTTCATTGATGAAACTTAAAAAAAAACACTTATTTTAATTCTAATTTTAAATTAAATAACGCCAATAAATATTAGTATACATCTTAGATTCTGGCAAGGCGTACGCTCATCCATCAACCCTTCCATTTCTCCTGCAGTATGCGAAGAGCACCCAGTTTACTAAATAGGTTTGTTTAATTTTGCTATGGAGAAAATGGTTATTTTTTTCTTTTTATTTCTTTTAGGGGTTTCGAGCCGACGGAGGGACAGAAGGGGGACTTCGTCCCCCGTTGTCCCCCCGTAGGCCGAGAAACCCCGACTGTGTCCATCTTTGTTGTTTACCCGTGAGGTATCCTTTAAGTTAAAAAATAAAAAAATCAACATTTGGCAACCTTTGCCGCGCTCCCTCGGAGTACTCGAGCTCCCTTCGTATTCTCAAAAAACGGTAATTATCATACAAGTTTCCACACTTTTTTAAAAACAATTTTAAATTTTTATTAAAGCGGTTATTTTTTTTAATTCAATGGGTAAAAATGTCTCCTGATTAATAAAATTATATTTATTTTCCTGTAGCTGTTATAATATGTTAGTTTAACGTGCATGTGTCTTTCGGGATGCTGACCCAAAAGCCTGCCACCAACATCTATATGACTAACACCTTGCCATAGAGCTTCCTATTAATCCTATCTACGCCTGTTGCCAAGCCCATAAAATCGTTAATAGCAATTTATTCCTTCTCCTCCTTATTTTCCAAATCATTTGTTTTCAATGTAAAGATTGATCCACACATCCTCTACTTCTAAAGCAACCTTGTTCTTCACAATCAGTCATTCAGGTCACTCGACCCACCTTTCGACCAAAATACCAGCATAAATATCTTCCTACAAAACTCATAAACTATTACCCTTATAATAATACCTACAATTACCTTTATCCCACCTACCCTTATATAAAGGTTACTATTATTGCTCTCCTCAAATCCCTCGGAACTAAAATACCCTCCATAAACGCTTTTTACACAACTTCCAAATCCATCAATCAACCATCTCGCCTATA
>JABUQX010034367.1:22500-25000 GCA_015478945.1 Trachelipus rathkii
AAGCATATATGTGCCAGAACCCACCCATGATGTTGATTTTTTCAACCCAGTATTGGCCGCTTCTCTGTGAGAAAGAAAAATGAGTCAAAGGAAATTTTACTTTTCGCATCAGCGGAAATCCGAAAAACACTGGACTACGCGTCGCTGAAGTAACAGTGACCGGGAGTTTTAATCCCACTAAAGCCATTCACGTTTCCCAAAAGAAGAACGCTTCAAGGGTGTAGCTTTTAAGGCCTCCCCGGTTTTCTCATCCCCCAATTGCTGAGTACTCAAGGCCAGCCCACCCCCCATAAGAATAATGAGTCAAAGGAAATTTTTACTTCCATCAGAGGATTCGAAACACTGGAACTCCGCGTCGTTCTGATAACAGTGACGGGTGCCTTTTTTTCCACTAGGCTATTCCACGTTCCCAAAAAAGAACGCTTCAAGAATAGTTTTTAAAGCTCCCGGTTTTCTCATCCCATAATTGCTGAGTACTCATATATATATTATATATATATATATATATAATATATTATATATATATAATTATATATATTATATATATATATATATATATATATATATAGTAATTATATATATATATATTATATATATAAATATATATATATATATATATTATATATATATATATATATATATATATATTTATATATATATATTATATATATTATATATATATATATATATATAATATATATTTATTATATATATATATATATATATATATACCCGCACACACCCACAAAGTTTACTAACAACATTGCATACCCTTCAACAAAAACCTCCCAAAATCCTCGGATCAGCACTCACCTTCACAAAACATACAGACAACATAATTTCATCTGCAAACAAGAAACTGAACATATTAAGAACTATCGCTGCCACAGACTTTACAAACAAACAGACATCCACCACCATATACAAACAATACATTCCTCCGACTCTAAACTACGCCTCTCCAACTTTGCACCCATTACAGACTAAAAAATAACATAAAGAAACTCCAAACGACACAAAGCAAAGCACTAAGAATCATAACAGGATGCACATCAACAACACCACAACAACACCTACACGAAGAAACCAAAATACTACCCATAGAAACACCACTCTGGATATAGGATCAGGCACACAATTCTCTACCAAAAAACCCAAGCACCCCAACACCCAATGTCACATTGCCCTCTCTAATACCCATTCACCAAGCTCCAAAGAACTTCCTTCTTCAACCAGCTCTTTATTACAGAACAAATTCTGAACACATTCACCTCCACCAAATCCCAACATATCATACACTAAAGCAAATCCACACGACACTAAGCGAAAACTACTTATGAAGCAGACCAAAAAACAACATTTTAAAAAAACACCCACCAGAAGTAGCACCATAATTCAACTCACTACCAAGAACCAGTCAGTCATCCTTGACCAAACTTACAATATTTACAAACATAGATTCAAACTCAACCAAACAACCACAAACATCTGTCAAAAATTAACCAGGTCTCGGAGGAATTCATCTCACATTTTTTAGCTTATACTGTCTACTAAATTCTCAACCCAGAGCCAATTCGGAACATTTTCATCCTTAGAAGATTTCTTGAGGAGGCCGGAGGTGTCCGGAGGGTACCTGGGACTTGTGTGGTCCCCTCCCATTGATGGGTGGTCAGGGGTGATAAGGTAAGAAGGTATATATTATATATATATATATAATATATATATATAATATATATATATATATATATATATATATATATATATATATATATATATATATATATATATATATATATTTTTTATAATATATATATAATATATATATTTATATATTTATATATATCTAAAATTAATATATATATATATATAATATATAATATTATATATATATATAATTAATATATAATATATATATATATATATAATATATATATATATACAGGGTGTATCGTTAATATTGCGAAAAAAATTTTCAGTATGATATTCCTTGCATAAATATAAGATAATATGTGTGTCAATAAACATTTCACCGAAAACGCCTCGTTTCCAAGATACAAGGTGATGAAACTTATGTGGGACATATCTGATATATTCCATTGCCCGTCCCGTGCCACATCTTAACCTTTAATAATAAGCACAAATATACCGTAGGAAAGGTTACCTACCTGTTATTTACTAGTTCCGTATCTTGCTTCATTTATACATATACTAGTCCGTGTCGCGTCAAGTTCTGTGTTCAAGTGTTGCTCATATTTTCAAAATGAAGTACACAAATAGTGAAATGCGCGATATGCATTTTGTTTACGGTCGTACGAATGGTAATTCATTAGCAGCATGCGTCTCTATGAAGAAATGTACCCTAATCGTGTCATCCCGCATCATACTATGTTTGCAAGTCTCCATCAACGTCTTAGAGAAACAGGAAGTTTTAAAAAAAACTTACTAATGGAAAACGGGCGACCTCGCACAGTATCAACTCCAGATGTCGAAGAACAGGTTC
>JABUQX010034368.1:2500-22500 GCA_015478945.1 Trachelipus rathkii
GATATCAGGAAAGGTGAAAAAAGGAGAATTTGTTCTAATTTATAGTTTAGGTATTTGGGGAATTTAGAATAGTCAGCTATGTTAAGAGACATATATGCATAATAAATGAATTTAATAGTAGATTTCAAGGATAGCTTGACCATAAGATAGAAATTTTGGAAGATTCCAATTCAGAGACAAGAGAACAAACTACATCATTGCGAACATAGGAGCACCAATCACCTTTTACTGAAAATTGAGGATTGAGACGGCAAAGTGGAAGAGACTATGCTCAAACATCTGAGTTTCGGTTAGGAGGAGGGGGAGATGATGTTAAAAAGTTTGTGCAAAGTTTTAAATTAAGTTTGTGAAATTTTTTTATGAAAGAGGCGTCACCTCCCAAGTGGTGATAAGGGAGGGACGGATGAAAGGGAATTTTTGGGAGAAGCCCCTCTTGAGGGCAAGATCCAATTTTGGGCTGAGGCTGACCCCCATTTTCACCCCACCTAAAAATGGACATAAAATTTGGAATTATCTACCGATTTTTGACTATATAAACAACCAAAATTCAGTTTTTTTGGCTCGTCTAAAACGTTGTTTTTCCGGTTGTTTTTTTGTGTCTGTAGTCTTTTTTGGATTTTTTTCACAACCTATTCGTAACGCTTATTCTGAAAATTCTTCGAATCAACTTCCAGATTTTTTCCGAAATATTTTCAAACTTGAAATATGCATAGATAGTTCCATTACCTAAAAAAGTACAGAAGTACTTTTTCGATTTTTTGAGTTTTGTGCTCAGCGTTTGTCCAATTTCAAACTCTACTTTTTTGGATTTTGAAATGAAAAATTGAGATAAATTTTTTTCTGTTTGGGCAAAGTGGATGAAATTTTCAGGGCATATGTAGTCGGGAGAGCGGCACATTTTTTACTTAGATAATTTCTTTGTATATGCATTAGTTTTGGATTTGTTTATGGAACAAATTTTTCAAAAAAAATTTTTGGGAAATTTTTAAAAATTTTCTTTTGAGTATACAAAAAAATTATCTAAGTAAAAAAGGTGTATCTCGTCCAATTATACAAGCCCTGAAAATTTGTTGATCGGATAAGTAGGGAAAATTTTTTTTTAATATTTCACTTTTTGGAACGACTAAATTTTTGAAAAAGTGAAATAATTGATATATTTTTTTTTCTACATTCTTATTCGATCACATCAAATTTTTCAAGGCTTGTATAGTTGGCTAGATATACCGTTTTTTACTTAGATAATTTTTTTGTATACTCTAAACGAAAAAATTTTTAAAAAATTTCCCAAAATTTTTTTTTGAAAATTTGTTCCATGAACAAATCCAAAAACTAATTGTATATATACAAAGAAATTATCAAGTAAAAAATGTGGCTCTCCCCGACTACATATGCCCTGAAAATTTCATCCACTTCGCCCAAACAGAAAAAAAATTATCTCAATTTTTCATTTCCAAATCAAAAAAAAGGGAGTTTGGAAATTGGACAACGCTGAGCACAAAACTAAAAAAATCGAAAAAAAATAGTACTTCTGTACTTTTTTAGGTAATGGCCCTATCTATGCATATTTCTAAGTTTTGAAGTCATTTCGAAAAAAATCTGGAAGTTGATTCGAAGAATGTCAAAAACATGGGTTTTGAAAAATTGAAAATTTTGAAATAATGACTACAGACAACAAAAAAACAACACCGGAAAACAATGTTTTAGAGGCCAAAAAAAAGCTACATTTTTGGTGTTTATATAGTCAAATCGGCCTGATAATTCCGAATTTTTTATGTCCATTTTTTGTGGGGTGAAAATGGGGGTCAGCCCCAGCCCAATATTGGATCTTGCCCTTGACATCCCCGATGCCAATCTTGCAAAATCCATTTTTATTTTTTATATAAGAAGAGTGGTGCTTGCAATTGTGTTTTATGATGTGATAAAAGAAAGCTTACTCCTATTTAAGAAGAATGTGAATATAAGCGCAAGGAGGTCGAAAGATTGGGCACTGGACTGCCTTAGGATGTACCCTAAGAGCATATATGACGCAATGAATGATAATCCCCGGCTTCCTCGTGTAAAGCTACTTTATCATTTATCGTTTCCTTTCACCTTCTACTCGTCTCCCAAGGATCAACACATACTGGAGGTGGGAGTGGGCGCAGTTTTGCACCGGAAGCAGAATAGTTAAGTAGAAGAACATAACCTAGGTATACCCTTCCCTCATACCGTTAAGTGTGAGCCCGTCGCAACCCAAAATCACAGAGCTTCACACCCAGCGACAGAACCCACACAGTGGTATCTCTTCAGTGTCAGGATTCATCTTTTGGGCAAGGCCCACAACTATACCACTCACAAAATCACGCATTTAATTTTTTACGACAAATTTTTTATCACTTGTGGCCGCTTCACAATTCCTTTCCTTCTTATATTTCTTCTATTAACAATCATTAACTTTTTTTTCATAATCTTCCCAGCTTGTGGCTTCCCGACACACTTGCCCCTATCCAACTAACCATCATTATCCTTTCCAAATAATCAAACCACTTTACTACTCTTATCTATTCTCCCACTTACTCCATTCGTCACACCAAACAGCTTCCTAATAGCTTCATTTTTCATTTTTTTAAATTCTTTTCTCACCGAACACCCCCCCCCCTATGATTATCTATCATATGAAAAGACTGCACCTTAATTCTACATCTATTATTCTACATCATAGCTTAATAACTATCTATCAACACGGAAAACATACCCTCTACAGAACGCTAAACTCACTCAAAGACTTAGTCGCTTAAAATATTCAACTAAAGATTTTAATTGTTTCAAACCCAAGACAACTCCGATAATGTTCCATCACCTAACATGCCTACATGTTTTACACTGCTGACTCTCTTCGCCATCACCATTATCTTGAGCTGATCTACATTTACTTTCAAACCCCACCTTTTGCACACTCTGCCAAACTTCTCTACCAATGTGTTCTCACACAAAGCCAAATTATTTGAGTGCAATAAGCAAGGCACTCTCCGCTCTCTTCTATTCTCCATTAGTCTAACGCATTTCCATGCCATCCCTACTTTAAATTCTTTCATCAACCTATTCATATACAAAGTAAATAGTAATGAAAACATAATACATTCCTATTTTACTTTGCTACTAATATGTACTTTTTCATTCCGTAATTCTTAACAAATACACTAATCAACAAAACATAACAATTAAAAAAAGTTGAAGCCTATTACCAATACTATTTTACTATTAACGCAGAGCTTGACCAATAATCTTATCGTACGCTTGTTGCATGTTCCTTAAACATAAATAAATTTCCTTTTCCTCTTTTTCATTTTCTTCAATGTAAAAAATAATTATCTACAGATCTCTACAAATTATAAATGCACCTTTTCTTCAGCAATCATTCCCTCAATCTTTTGACGTACTCTTTCAACACATATCAGCACATATCTTCACTATAACTCTTAATAAACTAACTTCCCCATAGTTTCTACAATTCCCTTTATCACCCTTACCTTTATACAAGATTACTATCCCTACTATCCTTCAGTTCTCCGCAACTACAACTTCCACAAACGTTTTGTTATATAATTTCAATATCCACTCAATTACAATCTCACCTCAATTCTTTATCATTTCACTAGTAATTTCATCAATACCCGCTGAATTAAAATCCCCAATATACGTACCTCTTCTTACTCTATCAAACCTACGCAAATTCACTATCACCTCTTCATCACTTCCGATGTTATGCAGATTTTCAAAATGTTCCTTCCACACTCTCCTTACGTCTGCTTCATCAGGAACGAAAGCTTCGTCACTCTTCATTATTCCATGAAGATTCCCCTTACTCTCTTTTTTAACCTTTTGTATTTCCCTCCAGAACAGCTTTCTATTTCCTTTAACGTGCCCATTCATCTTTCTTACAAATTGTTCATTTTCATCTTTTTTTTTTCTCCTTCTCTTGCGACTTTTACCCTTCCTCTTTTCCTCTCTATATATTTTCTTTCACCTTTCTTTCGAAATCTCATAGTTCGTTTAAAGTACTTTCAACCATGCATCTTTTTTTCCACATTTTGCAGCTTGCATTATCTCATTACATCATTCATTCTTGACATTCTTACTTTCTACTTTAGTACACACACACACACACTTCACTTACACCGCTAAAAAACGCTTAAAATTCGGATTGTCCCCAATTTCATCTTGTTCACAATCACCAGACTTATTTGCAAGTGCTCTCATATTTCCCTTAGAACACTGTTCATTTAACTTCTGACTCCTAATTCTCTTATCCTCCATTCTCTTTTCACTCTTCCAATCTCTGTCCTCTCTAATTTTATTATGCATAAAATAACATAATGATCTGATATTTCCATCCCAAATCCCCTTCACTGATGTAGCACCTCCAGTCTCTGTTTATTATATAAAGATTTCAAATCTATTCTTAATAGGAAGATTTTATAACATCTCGATTTTTCCAATCATTTCTGAGACCAGTATGGCTTTCACAAAGAACGCTCTACTGGTGACTTCTATCTCTTCTCTATGACTTTTTATCCTCTGGTGCTTTGCATTTCAATAAATCTTTTGTTGTGGAACTAGACATATCGAAAACCTCTAATAAAGTCTGACACAAATCTTTGATTTCAAAACTTCCATCTTTTAGTTTTTATTCTTCACCCTGATGTCTTCTCTCTGATTTTGTTTCCGTTCGTTTTATAGCAGCCGTTCTAAACGTTTACCGTTCACCTTTAAAGCTATTAATAATGATATTCCTCATGACACTCTCCTATCCCAAGTCTTTTTTTTTACTTCTCTTTATTGACCTTATCTTTCTTATTTCATCGCCCATCCGCCCCTCTGCCAACTATTCCAACTTTCATTACCCTTTCATTTAAAAAGATCAACAGCAATTAACTCATTCTAAGAAGAAGTCATTTCAGCAGCTAAGCTCAGATCTTTTTCGTATTTCTAAATGGGGCATAGGTAAATAGTCGTTTTCAATGCCTCGAAAACTCAGTTTCTTCATCTTTCTGCTAGATACAATCAATCTTCCACACAACTGTAACATCTCCTTCGAAAGCACGTAACTCAAACCGTTCCAGTGTCCTAAATATTCTTGGTGTTTTTTTTCATGTGACATCTTGAAGGACCACGTTATTATTATTAATTATATTATTATTTTTTAAAGCAAGTTTCTAAGAGATTGCGCGTGGCTCTGGACCTTTTCAAATTACGTGAACTCATAACACCATATCTATAATATATATATATATATATCTATATATATATATATATATATATATATATTATATATATATATATATAATATATATATATATATATTATAATATATATTATATATATAATATATATATATATATATAGTATATATATATATATATATATATATATATATATATATATATATATATATATATATATATTATATATATAAGTATATATATATAGTATAATATTATATAAGTATTATATATATATATATAATATATATATATATATATATATAGTATATAATATATATATAATATATATATATAATATATATATATTATTCAGGTCTTTTTCAAAGAGCTATCATAGCAGTCAGGAGAAGCAATCTGTCCTTTTAAGTTACCAGACCAAATTCCTTAGAAGTGCAAAAATCTGCTGAATTCAACTTCAATTGGTTCTTTGGAGAAAGGGACTGGAGTAACTACTATTTTGTATACGATATTTCTCGTCTACTGCAGTCTATTTGATTTTCTGGTTAGATGTGAGTGTACGCTTTTGTGCTGACTGTCTGGTCCTCAGTCAAAGGTGAATTGATATATATATATATATATATATAATATGATATATATAATATATATATATTATGTATCGATGTTAATATAATATATATATATATTTATATATAATATATATATATCTATATCTTATATATATATATATATATATAGGGTTTTTATATATATATATATCACACCTCTCTATATATATATATATATATATATAATATTATATAATATTATATATATATATAATATATATATATATATATATATATATATATATATATACTATACTATATTACTATATATATATATATATATTATATATATAAGTAGTAATGGGCCCACCTGGGCGAGCCCAGATTTCTCTCAAAAAGTATAGGAAGGTATTGGTCTGAAACTTGGAATATAATGCTATGTACGGGTTAAGCTCGAAACAGGCGAAATTTCAAGTCTCTAGGATGTATAAAGGGGGTAGTACCTCCCGCCGAGAGCGTAGCTCAAAATATCGCTTACGCCCTTTTTCGGCTTTCGAGCGGATGAGATTAGGCTTAACGAGAGTTCGGCCCAACCGCCCAGGTGTACGAAGCACGTGAGCGCGTGAGCGCGCGCGAACACAGGAGACATATTATTTTTTATTAATTATTATTACGTCGAAGAATCGATTCCCGAAGGGAATTCGATCTGGCGAAAAACGATCCTGCAAGGAATTCGTTTTTTTTACCAGTCCGACCCGCCTTCCGCCGCGGTTCTTCTTCGAAATCCGGTTTTTGACCTCCGACCCGAATGCCAGCTTTGCCCTCCGACTCCGAGCTATCGTATCGTGTTAAAAATTTGAGGGTGTTAGATGATGAGTAACCTCATCGTTAAGAGATTACATGAACCCTGTATACCCATGGGGGGATTGCCTGGCCCCCCTAAACTTGATATTGACCGTAGAAGCTGAAACTCGGTATAACAATCTTCAATAAGGTACTTTCATAAACACATCATATATGGGTTAAATAGCAATGCACATCCAAAAGGGGGGGTCCCCAGCCCCAAACCTTGAAATATTGACATAGACGACGAAACTTGGCATACTCTTCTTATAGAATGAAGTGCGATAAAAGAAAATAAAAAAATTTAAAAAAAATAATAAGCAAATAAAAATTTAAGAAAAAAAATTAAAGACAAAAAATTAATTTTTTTTTTTTTTAAAAATTAAGAAAAAAAAAATTAAAAAAAATAAAAAACAAAAAAACCAACATTTTTGATCCTTTTTAAGTTTATAACTTAAAATAATTTACGTTTTTTATATAAATCAAACAGCCTCCAGAGCCTCCAGAGCCTCCTGAGCCTCCAGAGCCTCCAGAGATTCCTGAGCCTCCAGAGCCTCCAGAGCCCTCCAGAGAGCCTCCAGAAGACCATCAGAGCCCCCTAAGCATCCACAGCCCTCACGACCCTCCCCAATCTTATGATCTATTGATTCATGTCATATTTTTGTATAACATAACACAAAACCCTTTTATTTATTTTTGTTTTAAATGCTTTAACAGTTTGTTTTTACTAAAAGTTTTACGCTTTTCATATTTTATAATGTTGAAGAAATTTTGTGTATTTACATACCCTAAACCTGTAAAACTTTTAAATCAACCACCCCTCCCTCAACCTTCCTTACCCCACCCTGGATATTTTTTACATTAACATAGTAATATTTTAACAAAATTTTTAATCAATAACCTTGTCTAAATATCATAACCTTGTCAAGTGAATATATGCTCACATAACAAGGTATTTCCACACAATAAAGCAAACATAGCACCACCTGAACTACGAATATAACGTACACTTACAAACCTAATACATCTTAAAACATGAATAAACAGCTAACATTAACAAAGTTCCAATACTTAAGAACAGTAAAGTAACTAAACATTGAGGGCAGAACGTAAAGTTACTTACACTTTTTCTAACATATCACTGATATTTTTTAGCATTAAACATAGGTAACATTTAACAAAAAAATTATCACAATTTTGTGTATTTATCATACTGATCAATGAATATATGCCAACGTAAACAAAGGTTTTTCACATCAATGAAAGCAAACATAGCATCATATGAACCTACGAATATAATGTACACTCACAAACCTACACATCTTAAACATGAATAAACAGTTAACATTAACGAAGTTTCCATACCTAACAACAGTAAAGAACCTAACATTGAGCGCAGAAGAACGTAACTCTCCTTACACTTTTTTCTAACATATCACTGGTATTTTTTAATAGTAACATTTAACAAAAAATAATCTCAAATCTTGTATGTAGTTTTCATACTTGATTCAATGAATATATGCTAAACGTAACACAGTTTTCAACATCAATAAAGAAACATAGGCATCAACTGAACTACGCATATAATATACCACGACAGACCTAACATACCTTATGCACGAATAAGCAGTCAAACATTAACAAAGGTCCATACTTAACAACAGGAAAAGTAATTACACGCTGCATACCAGAACGTAACCGTACTCACAAAGAGACTTCCATTTCCAACATATCAATATTATTTTAGCATTAACAAAGTAACATTTTAAACAAAAATTTATCATAACCTAACCTAATATCATACTGACCAACGAAAAATACGCTAACGCAACAAGATTTCACAATCAATAATAATGATAGCCTCAACTAATATAATGTACAACAAAACCTAACATACTTATGACGAATAAACATCTAACATTAAAAAAAGCTCATACTTAACAACTGTAAAGTAACTAACATGCATACAATAAGTAACTATTCACACTTTTTCAAACATATCTCTAACATATCATTAATATTTTTGCAAGAACATCAGTAACATTTAATAAAAATTCATCATCCCGCATACCTAAGTATCATATTTGACAACGAAAAATATCGCTACGCAACAAAGATTTCAATCAATAAAGCTTAACATATATACCCTAGACCTAAGAATATAATATACGACAACGACAAAACCCTAACATACCTTATGCATGATTAAATCGCTAACATTAACACAGTTCCATACTTAACAACAGTAAGTAACTAACGTTGCATACAAAAACGTAACCTATTCACACGTTTTCAAACATATCTCTAAATAAATTATTATTATTTTCGCTTTAACACTGTATATTTATCATCACCGTATCTTTATTATCATGCTGATCAACGAATATATGCCAACGGAAACAAAGTTTTTACCTTAACAAAGCTAACATATAATAGTCTGAACCAAAAATATAACATACAACGAAAAACCTAACACAGCTTAAGCAGAATAAACTGCTAACAATTAACAAGTTTCAATCTTAAACAGCAGTAAAGTAATAACAATGGCTACAGCCGAACAGTACAAAGCTGATGAGGCCCATATACATTTAACAAGTCAGTTATAGCGATGTGTTTGTTTTGTTATTTTAATTTCAATTTCTTTAAGAAAAGCTTTTTGTTTTTAAAAACTTTTATATATTTTTTGATTTGTTTTTAAAACAATTTGTTTTTAAAACATTTTTTTTATGTTTTTATTCATGTCTCTTAATACTTTTGTTTTAAAAACTTTTGTTATTTTTAATTTTAATTCTTTAAAACTTTTTGTTTTTTTTTAAATAACTTTTAATTTTTTTTAATTTCATTTTCTTTAAAACTTTTATGTTATATAAAAATTTTATCACTCTTTCATGTTTATAACGTAAAAAATTTGTGTTTTTACGTCCCAAGAACGATAATAGTGGAATTCAGTACAATCAAGCAACCATCCTCCCACCTTACCCATCCCAACCTGATCTTATCGATGTATTGATCTAGGTTAGATCTATGACTGTTGACTCCATCCATATTTTGAGTATCATTTTGGATAATACGTGCATTTTATATGTTCTTTATTATACTAACCCTCCGAATATTGTTGACATATAACAAAGTTTTTCACATTCAATTAAAGCTAACATGACTATAGCCTGATGTAAGACATATAATGTATAACATCAAATCTAAAACACTCAGCCACGAATAAACAGTCGACATTAACAAAGTACCTACTTAACAATAGGAAGTAACTGCCGTTGCATACAGACCCGTACCATATTCACCTTTTCAAACTATATCACTATTAATTTTAGTAACGATAGTAACATTTAAAAATAATTCTATCAATAAACCTTAACCTATTTAATCAAAATACTGACCGAGCTTAATATATGCTAACGTAACAAAGTTTTCACATCAATAAAAGCTAACATATAACCCGAACTATGAATAAAATGTGCACCCCCCTCCACAAACTTAACACAGCTTAAATACGAATAAACAGTTAACATTAACAAGAGTTTTATACTTACAAACAGTTAAATTAACTAACATTGGCATACGCAACGTACCTAATCACACTTTTTTTTCAAACATATCTCTAACATATCAGCTTATTTTTACATTTCTATTAGTAACAATTAACAATAATTTACCATAACCTAACCTAATTTATCATACTGACCACGCTCTTTATGCATTGTTAGTTACTTTACTGTTGTTAAGTATCGAACTTTGTTTTTGTTAGCAGTTTATTCGAGCATAAGGTATGTTAGGTTTTGTCATTGGGCGTTTATTTCCTTAGTTCAGGTTATGATAATGTTAGCTTTATTGATGTTGAAACTTTATTACGCATCATCATATTCGTTGACCAGTTAATGATAAATTAAGGTAGTTATGGTAATTATTGTTAAATGTTGCTATGTTTAATGTAAAAATAACAATATGTTAGAGATATGTTTTGAAAAAAAGTGTGAATATAGGGTACGTTGCGTATGCAATGTAGTTAATTTGTACTGTTGTTAAGTATAACTTTGTTAATGTTAACTGTTTATTCGTATTTAAGCTGTGTTAGGTTTGGAGGGGGGTGCACATTTTATTCATAGTTCGGGTTATATGTTAGCTTTATTGATGTGAAAACTTTGTTACGTTAGCATATATTTAGTTGGTCAGAATGATAAATAGGTTAGGTTATGATAAATTATTTTTAAATGTTACTATGTTACTAAAATAATAGTGATATGTTTGAAAAAGTGTGAATATGGTACGGTCTGTATGCAACGGCAGTTACTTTCCTATTGTTAAGTATGGTACTTTGTTAATGTCGACTGTTTATTCGTGTCTAAGGTATGTTAGATTTGATGTTATACATTATATTCTTACATCAGGCTATGTCATGTTAGCTTTATTGATGTGAAAACTTTGTTATGTCAACATATATTCGGAGGGTTAGTATATAAAGAACATTTTTATGCTACGTTTATCCAAAA
This sequence comes from Trachelipus rathkii, assembly GCA_015478945.1. Taxonomy (NCBI): domain Eukaryota; kingdom Metazoa; phylum Arthropoda; class Malacostraca; order Isopoda; family Trachelipodidae; genus Trachelipus; species Trachelipus rathkii. The sequence goes on from JABUQX010034368.1 coordinate 13,619, forward strand.
TGATACTCAAAATATGACTGGAGTCAACAGATCAATAGATCAATAGATCAATACATCGATAGATCAGGGTTGGGATGGGTAAGGGGGGAGGGATGGGTTGCTTGATTTACTGATTCACTGATTTATCGTTTTTGGGTACGTAAAAACACAAATTTTTTACGTTATAAACATGAAGAGTGTCAAAATTTTTAGTAAAAACAAAAAAGTTTTAAAGAAAATAAAATTAAAAATTAAAAGTTTTTAAAAAAAACAAAAAGTTTTAAAGAATTAAAATTAAAAATAAACAAAAGTTTTTAAAAACAAAAAGTTTTAAAGAAATGAAATAAAAAATAAAAAAAAGTTTTTTAAAAACAAAAATGTTTTAAAGAAAAAATTAAAAAATAAATAAAAGTTTTTTAAAAACAAAAAGTTTTAAAGAAATGAAATTAAAAATAAATAAACAAACACATCGCTATACTGACTTGTTAAATGAATATTTGCCTCATCAGCTTTGTACCTGTTCGTTCTGAGGTGATAAAATGTTTACTTTACTGCTGTTAAGTATGAAACTTTGTTAATGTTAGCAGCTTTTTCCTGCTTAAGCTGTGTTAGGTTTTTCGTTGTAATGTTATATCTTCTTTACTCTATTGATATGTTAGCTTTGTTAAGGTAAAAACTTTGTTACGTTGGCATATATTCGTTGATCAGTATGATAATTAGGTACAGTGATGATAAATATTACAGTGTTTAAAGCGAAAATAATAATAAATATGTTAGATGATATGTTTTGAAAAATTGTAAATAGGTTACTTTTTTGTATGCAACGGTAGTTACTTTAATACCTTTGTTAAGTATGGAACTTTGTTAATGTTAGCGATTTATTCATGCAATAAGGTATGTAGGTTTTGTCCGTTGTATATTAATATTCTAGGTTAGGGTATGATTATATTAGCTTTATTGATGGTGAAACTTTGTTGCGTAAGCGTATTTTCGTTGGTCAATATGATACTTAGGTATGGGGATGATGACTTTTTATTAAATGTTACTATGTTAATGCGAAAATATAATGATATGTTAGAGATATGTTTGAAAAAGTGTGATAAGTTACTTATTGTATGCAATGGTTAGTTACTTTACAGTTGTTAAGTATGGACCTTTGTAAATGTTTAGTGTTTATTCGATCATAAGGTATGTTAGGTTTTGTTGTACATTTATATTCTTAGTTTAAGGCTATGATATGTTAGTTTTATGGATGTGAATCTTTGTGGCGTTAGCGTATTTTCGTTTGGATCAGTATGATAAATAGGTTAGGTTATTATAAATTTTTTTGTTAAAGGTTACTTTGTTAATGTAAAATAATATTGATATGTTGGAAAATGTTGAGTAGGTTACGTTTGTATGCAGCGTTAATTACTTTCCTGTTGTTAAGTATGGACCTTGTTAATGTTGACTGCTTATTCGTGCAAAAGGTATGTTAGGTCTGTCGTTGTACATAATATTCGTAGTTCAGATGATGCTATGTTTGCTTTATTGATGTGAAACTTTGTTCCGTTAGCATATATTCATTGATCAGTATGATGAATTTACACAAGATTTGATAAATTTTTGTTAAATGTACTATGTTAATGTAAAAATATCATTGATAAATCAGTGATATGTTTAGAAAAAGTGTCAGTAGATTACGTTTCTGCGCTCAATGTTAGGTTCTTTACTGTTGTTAGGTATGGAAACTTTTTAATGTTAACTGGTTTATTCATGTTTAAGATGTGTTTAAGTTTTGTGAGTGTACATTATATTCGTAGTTCAGGTGATGCTATGTTTGCTTTATTGATGTGAAAAACTTTGTTTCGTTAGCATATATTCTTGATCAGTATGATAATTACACAAAATTGTGATAATTTTTTGTTAATGTTCTCTATGTTTATGTAAAAATATCAGTGATATGTTAGAAAAGTGGGTATAGAGTATACGTTTTGCCTGCAATGTTAGTTACTTTACTGTTCTTAAGTATGGAACTTTTGTTAATGACAGTGTATTCATGTTTAAGATGTGTTAGGTTATGTAAGTGTACGTATATAATTCGTAGTTCAGGTGGTTGCTATGTTTGCTTATTGGTGTGAAAACTTTGTTACTGTTAGCATATATTCATTGATCAGTATGATTTTAGACAAGGTTATGATAAATTGTTAAATATTACTATGTTAATGTAAAAATACAGGGTTGGGGGTAGGGAGGTTTGAGGGATGGTGGTTTGATTTTACCAGATTTACAACAGTTTAGGGTATGTAAAATACACAAATTTCTAAGTTATAAATATGAAACAGCGTAAATTTTAGTAAAAACACACTGTTTAAAAGCTTAAACAAAATAAAATGAAAGTTTTTGTGTTATGTTATACAAAATATGACATGAATCAATAGATCATAGATGGGGAGGGTCGTGAGGCTGGGGATGCTAGGGAGGCTCTGATGGCTCTGGAGGCTCTGGAGGCTCTGGAGGCTCTGGAGGCTCAGGAGGCTCTGGAGGCTCAGGAGGCTCTGGAGGCTCTGGAGGATGTTTGATTTATATAAAAAACGTAAATTATTTTAAGTTATAAACTTAAAAAGAATAAAAAATGTTTGTTTTTTTGTTTTTTAATTTTTTTAATTTTTTTTTCTTAATTTTTAAAAAAAAAAAATTAATTTTTTTACATTAATTTTTTTTTTTAATTTTTTTTTAATTTTTATTTTTTTTAAATTTTTTTTATTTTCTTTATCGAGGATACATCATAAGAAAGATGTATACCAAGTTTCGTCGTTCTATGTCAATATTTCAGGTTTGGGGGCTGGGGACCCCCTCTTTGGGGTACGGCTATTTAACCCATATATGATGTGAGTACCTTATTTGAAGATTGTATACCGAGTTTCAGCTTTCTACGTCAATATTCAATGTTTGAGGGGGGCCAGCATCCCCCCATGGGGTATACAGGGTCATGTAATCTCGTTAACGATGAGGTTACGTCATCATCTAACCACCCTCCAAATTTTAACACGATACGATAAGCTCGGAGTCGGAGGCAAGCTGGCATTCGGAGTCGGAGTCAAAACCGGATTCGAAGAAGGAACCGCGGCGGAAGGCGGAGTCGGAGTGGGTAAAAAAAACGATTCCTTGCAGGAATCGTTTTTCGACTCAGAATCGATTCCCTTCGGGAATCGATTCTTCGACGTAATAATAATAATAATAAAAATAATATGTGTGTGTGCGCGCGCGCTCACGCTCTCACGTGCTTCGCACACCTGGGCGACTGATCCGAACTCTCGTTAAGCCTAATCTCATCCGCTCGGAAGCGCAACTAGGGCGTAAGCGATATTTTGAGCTACGCTCTCGGGGGGAGCTACCCCCTATATACATCCTAGAGACTTGAAATTTCGCCTGTTTCGAGCTTAACCCGTACATAGATTATATTCCAAGTTTCAGACCAATACCTCCTATACTTTTTGAGAAATCGCTGCCCGCTCTCAAATGGGCCCATTACTACTATATATATATATTATATATATATATTATATATTCTTATATATTTTATATATATAGATATCATTAATACATATATTATATATATATAATATATATATATATATATATATATATATATATATATATATATATATATATATATATATATATAAAAATTCTATATAATATATATATATATATATATATATATATATATATATATATATATATTTATAATATATATATATATATAATATATATATATTATATATATATATATTATATATTATATATCATATATATATATAATACAATTTGACTAGTAGCAAAAACTACTAGCTCTCGAAAATCATAGACTGCATGCATTTTAATATTTTTCAAGGTCCCTTTCTCCAAAGAACAATTGAAGTGAACTTCAGCAGATTTTGCACTTCTAAGGAATTGGGGTCTGGTAACTAAAAGACAGATTGCTGCTCTGACTGCATGATAGCTCTTTTGAAAAAGACCTGATATATACATATATATTATATATATATATATTATATATATATATATATATATATATAGTATTATTATATATATATTATATATATATATATATTATATATATATATATATATATATATATATACTAGTATATAGTATATATATATATATATATATATATATATATATTATAGTAGTGTATATATATATATATATGTATATATATATATATATATATATATATTATATATATATATATATATATATGATATATATATATATTATATATGTTTATATAATAGAATTATATATATATATATATATATATATATATATATATATATCGTATTACAAATTCACTTATTTGAAAGGTTCAGAGCACTCAATCTCTTAGAAACTTGCTTAAAAAATAATAATAATAATAATAATAATAACGTGGTCCTTCAAGAAAGATCATGAAAAAAAAAACACCAAGAATATTTAGGACACTGGAACGTTTGAGTTACGTGCTTTCGAAGGAGATGTTACAGTTGTGTGGAAGATTGATTGTATCTAGCAGAAAGATGAAGAAACTGAGTTTTCGAGGCATTGAAAACGACTATTTACCTATGCCCCATTTAGAAATACGAAAAAGATCTGAGCTTAGCTGCTGAAATGACTTCTTCTTAGAATGAGTTAATTGCTGTTGATCTTTTTAAATGAAAGGGTAATGAAAGTTGGAATAGTTGGCAGAGGGGCGGATGGGCGATGAAATAAGAAAGATAAGGTCAATAAAGAGAAGTAAAAAAAAAGACTTGGGATAGGAGAGTGTCATGAGGAATATCATTATTAATAGCTTTAAAGGTGAACGGTAAACGTTTAGAACGGCTGCTATAAAACGAACGGAAACAAAATCAGAGAGAAGACATCAGGGTGAAGAATAAAAACTAAAAGATGGAAGTTTTGAATCAAAGTTGTGTAGACTTTACTTAGAGGTTTTCCGTATGTCTAGTTCCACAAAAAAGATTTATTGAAATGCAAAGCACCACGAGGATAAAAAGTCATAGAGAAGAGAGTAGAAGTTCACCAGTAGAGCGTTCTTTGTAAAGCCATACTGGTCTCAAAATGATTGAAAATCGCGTTGTTATATAAAAATTTCCTATTAAGAATAGATTTTTGAAACTTTCATATAATAAACAGAGACTGGAGGTGCTACTCAGTGACAGGGGATTTGGGATGGAAATATCAGATATTATGTTATTTTAATGCATAATAAAATTAGAGAGGAACAGAGATTGGAAGAGTGAAAAGAGAATGGAGGATAAGAGAATAGGAGTCAGAAGTTTAAATGAAAGTGTTCTAAAGGGAAATATGAGAGCACTTGCCAAATAAGTTCTGGTGATGTGAACTAAGATGTAAATTGGGGACATCCCGAATTTTAAGCGTTTTTTAGCGGTGTAGTGAAGTGTGTGTGTGTGTGTACTAAAAGTAGACAAGTAGAAGTGTCAAGAATGATGATGTATGAGATATGCAAGCTGCAAATGTGGAAAAAAGATGCATGGTTGAAAGTCTTTAAACGAACTATGAAGATTTCGAAAGAAAGGTGAAAGATATATAAGAGGAAAGAGGAAGGGTAAAGTCGCAAGAGAAGGAGAAAAAAAAAGATGAATGAACAATTTGTCAAGAAAGATGAATGGGTCACGTTAAAGGAAATAGAACGCTTTTCTGGGAGGGAAATACAAAGGTTAAAAAAGAAGATAAGGGGAATCTTCATGGAATAATGAAGAGTGACGAAGCTTTCGTTCCTGATGAGCAGCACGTAAGGAGAGTGTGGAAGGAACACTTTGAACTGCATAACATCGGAAGTGATGAAGAGGTGATAGTGAATTTGCGTAGGTTTGATGAGTAAGAAGAGGTACGTAATATTGGGGATTTTAATTCAGCGGGTATTGATGAAATTACTAGTGAAATGATAAGAATTGAGGTGAGATTGTAATTGAGTGGATATTGAAATTATATAACAAAACGTTTGTGGAAGTTGTAGTTGCGGAGAACTGAAGGATAGTAGGGATAGTAATCTTGTATAAAGGTAAGGGTGATAAAGGGAATTGTAGAAACTATGGGGAAGTTAGTTTATTAAGAGTTATAGTGAAGATATGTGCTGATATGTGTTGAAAGAGTACGTCAAATGATTGAGGGGATGGTTGCTGAAGAAAAGGTGCATTTATAATTTGTAGAGATCTGTAGATAATTTACTTTTTTTACATTGAAGAAAATAAAAGAGGAAAGGAAATTTATTTATGTTTAAGGAACATGCAACAAGCGTACGATAAGATTATTGGTCAAGCTCTGTGGTAGGCTTTAATAGTATATAGTATTGGTAATAGGCTTCTAACTTTTTAATTGTATGTTTGTTGATAGTGTATTTTGTGTAAGATTACGGAATGAAAAGTACATATTAGTAGCAAAGTAAAATAGGAATGTATTATGTTTTCATTACTATTTATATGAATAGGTTGATGAAAGAATTTAAAGTAGGGATGGCATGGAAATGCGTTAGACTAATGGAGAATAGAAGAGAGCGAAGAGTGCCTTGCTTATTGCACTCAAATAATTTGGCTTTGTGTGAGAACTACATTGGTAGAGAAGTTTGGCAGAGTGTGCAAAAGGTGGGGTTTGAAAGTAAATGTAGATTACCTCAAGATAATGGTGATGGCGAAGGAGAGTCAGCAGTGTAAAACCATGTAGGATGGTAGGTGATTGGAACATTTATCGGAGTTGTCTGGTGCAATTAAATCTTTATTGAATATGAAGGACTAAGTCTTGAGTGAGTTAGGGTTCTGTAAGAGGGTATGTTTTCCGGTGTTGATAGATAGTTATTAAGCTATGATGTAGAATAATAGATGTAGAATTAAGGTGCAGTCTTTTCATATGATAGATAATCATAGGGGGGGGGGTGTTCGGTGAGAAAAGAATTTAAAAAAATGAAAAATGAAGCTATTAGGAAGCTGTTTGGTGTGACGAATGGAGTAAGTGGGAGAATAGATAAGAGTAGTAAAGTGGTTTGATTATTTGGAAAGGATAATGATGGTTAGTTGGTTAGGGGCAAGTGTGTCGGGAAGCCACAAGCTGGGAGACTTATGAAAAAGTTAATGGAGTTAATAGAAGAATATAAGAAGGAAAGGAATGTGAAGCTGGCACAAGTGATAAAAATTTGTCGTAAAAGGATTAAATTGCGTGATTTTGTGAGTGGGTATAGTTGTGGGCCTGGCCCAAAAGATGAATCCTGACACTGAAGAGATACCACTGTGTGGGTTCTGTCGCTGGGTGTGAAGCTCTGTGATTTTGGGTTGCGACGGGCTCACACTTAACGGTATGAGGGAAGGGTATACCTAGGTTATGTTCTTCTACTTAACTATTCTGCTTCCGGTGCAAAATCGCCCACTCCCACCTCCAGTATGTGTTGATCCTTGGGAAGGACGAGGTAGAAGGTGAAGAACGATAAATGATAAAGTAGCTTACACGAGGAAGCGGGATTATCATTCATTGGTCATATATTGGCTCTTAGGGTACATCCTAAGGCAGTCCAGTGCCCAATCTTTCGACCTCCTTGCGCTTATATTCACATTCTTCTTAAATAGGAGTAAGCTTTCTTTTATCACATCATAAAACACAATTGCAAGCACCACTCTTCTTATATAAAAAATAAAAATGGATTTTGCAAGATTGGCATCGGGGATGTCAAGGGCAAGATCCAATTTTGGGCTGGGGCTGACCCCCATTTTCACCCCACCAAAAAATGGACATAAAATTCGGAATTATCAGCCGATTTTGACTATGTAAACACCAAAATGTAGCTTTTTTTTGGCCTCTAAAACATTGTTTTCCGGTGTGTGTTTTTTTGTGTCTGTAGTCATTATTTCAAAATTTTCAATTTTTCAAAACCCATGTTTTTGACATTTCTTAACATCAACTTCAGGCTTTTTTTTTTTTTTTTTTTTTTAGTTTCGCTTTTTCTTTTTTTTTTTGTTTTTCCAGCTTTTTTTTCCGAAATGACTTCAAACTTGAAATATGCATAGATAGGTCCATTACCTAAAAAAGTACAGAAGTACTTTTTCGATTTTTTTAGTTTTGTGCTCAGCGTTGTCCAATTTCCAAACTCCCTTTTTTTTGATTGGAAATGAAAAATTGAGATAAAATTTTTTTTCTGTTTTGGGCGAAAGTGGATGAAATTTTCAGGGCATATGTAGTCGGGGGAGAGCCACATTTTTTACTTTGATAATTTCTTTGTAATATATACATTAGTTTTGGATTTGTTCATGGAACAAATTTTCAAAAAAAAATTTTGGGAAATTTTTTAAAAATTTTCGTTTGAGTATACAAAAAAATTATCTAAGTAAAAACGGTGTATCTCGCCCAACTATACAAGCCTTGAAAATCTGATGTTGATCGAATAAGTAGAAAAAAAAATATATCAATATTTTCACTTTTTCAAATAATTTAGACGTTCCAAAAAGTGAAATATTAAAAAAAACTTTTCCTCACTTAAATCCGATTCAACAAATTTTCAGGGCTTGTATAATTGGACGAGATACACCTTTTTTACTTAGATAATTTTTTTGTATACTCAAAAGAAAATTTTTTAAAAATTTCCAAAAATTTTTTTTTGGAAAAATTTGTTCCATAAACAAATCCAAAACTAATACATATACAAAGAAATTATTTAAGTAAAAATGTGCATTTCTCCCGACTACGTATGCCCTGAAAATTTCATCAACTTCGCCCAAACAAAAATTTATCGCAATTTTTCATTTCAAATCCAAAAAAAAGTGAGTTTTGGAAATTGGACAACGCTGAGCACAAACTTCAAAAAAAAAAAGTACTTCTGTACTTTTTTAGAAAATGAACCTATCTACATATTTCAAGTTTGAAATCATTTCGGA
>JABUQX010034368.1:32500-45000 GCA_015478945.1 Trachelipus rathkii
GAGGAATTAAAAACGGGGAATGGCTCAATTAAAGCCTAAATTGGGGCACTAAACGATGGAAACCATTATTTATAATTATCACGGGACAAGCTTTCGTCTAAGTTGTTCGTTAGACCTTTTTCAAGTAAAGGGAAGGACTTCAACTACAGATCAAAATGAAGGGTTTGTAGGATGTTAGTTGGTTGGGTTTTTTTGGTTATTTAAGTCTGTGAAATATTTTGATGATAACAGTATCGAGTTTTGGATGTAGTCGAATGTAAACTGACCAGGTATTTTATTAAAGTTTGTGGTATTGTGAATATATAGAGATTCGGCTATTTTTCTTTTTTGGGTATGGCTTATATTTTTTAGGATGGATGTGTTGTTTATATTTATTTTGTGTTGGGTGAGAGTACGATGTTGGGTAAGAGATGAATTAATTTCATCTTTGGTAAGGTCAGTTCTGTGCTGATTTAAACGTCGGGCCAGATCATTTGTTTCTCCTATGTATATGGAAGGGCAGTCGTGGCAGGGGATTTGGTAAATGCATTGTTTTGGGGGATTTTGGTATTTAGGGCGGCTGAAGAGGTGTGTTTGAGGAAAAAGTATTGTTTTGAGTAATGGATATGGATTTTGGAAGATGTTGTTTGATAGTGTGGTTAAGTTCATAAGGCAGAGGAAGGAATGTTTTAGGTGTATTGGCGTTTTCATGTTGGGCTTGGTAGTATTTTTGTTTTGCTTTTTTGTAGGCAGAATTTATTATGGAGGGTGGGTATTTTAGTTTTGTAAAGGTTGAGTAGAGATATTGTGTTTCAGAATTGAGATGAGTGGGGGTGCATATGCGGAGGGCTCTTAGGTATAGGGAAGTTAAAGTGGCTATTTTTGTGTTTTTGTTATGGGCAGAATACCAGTGTATGTAAGTGGGGGGGGGAGGTAGGTTTTCTGTATACTGAGTAGTTTAAGTGTGGGGAATCTTTCCATGAAAGTAAAGTGTCTAAAAAGGGTATTGTGGAATTATGGGGTAATTCGTAGGTGAAGGATATGGAGGGATGTATGTTGTTTATTAGAGTTAGGATATGGTTGAAGTTTGTGTGGTTAGGGATGGCTACGAATACGTCGTCGACATATCGTAGCCATGTGGAGTTGGTTAGGAGGGGGTTGGGTAAGATATGATAATGTTCTATTAACTCCATGAAGAGGTTGGCGAGGGTGGGGGAGAGTGGGGAGCCCATTGATAGGCCTTGATTTTGACGGTAGAATTGGTTATTGAACGTGAAATAGTTATGGTTAAGAGTGAGAAGTATTAATTCTTTGATAAGGGGGAAAGGGTAGGTGAGGTTGATTTGATTAGAAGTTATAAAGTTTTCAAGGAGTTGTAGGGTGTAGGGTACGGGTACGGAGGTAAATAAAGATACTACGTCAAAACTTAGGAATTTATTAGTGGAAGGGTTTATGGAATGAGTCTGTTGTATAAAATCATAAGTGTTTTTGATATGCGAGGGAGAGATTTTTCCTATAAGGGGTTGGAGGGTGTTTGATAACCAGGAGGACAATTTATAAGTGTTACAGTTAATGTTGGATATTATGGGGCGTAAGGGAGTGTTGTTTTTATGTATCTTTGGTATTCCATAAAATTGTGAAAGATTTGTCATATATGCTTTGTTCTGTGTATGTATATCCGGATATTGTTTACATATTTGTTTTAAATGGCTATTAAATGTATCAAAAGAGTTTTGGTGCGGGTTTTTTGTGAGGAGGGAATATGTGTTGTTGTCGTTTAGGATGTGATTGCATTTTGTTATGTAGTCATTGTGATCCAATATTACTATATTATTACCTTTATCACTACGGGTGATGACTATTTCTTTATTTTTTTGTAGGGAAGTCAGGGCATGGTAAAATATGGATGGAAGCTTATCATTATGATTTTTGTTTATTAGGTTATTCAATAATATCCCTTTTAGGATATCTGTATTAACGTCGTTGTTTTTATTTAGTTTTTTCCAATGTTCAAAGTTGTTATAAAATTGTAAATAATTTTCACTTCTCTCTAGGGCGAAGGGAAGACCATAGCCAAGGAGTATTTTTTCTTCGTATTTTAAATTGTATTTTGATAAATTTTTGATGGTTTCTGGATTGGAAGAGGAGCACCATAAACTATTTTTGAATATAAGATCGAATTTGTGTTTTAGTAAGCGATTTTGGTTGTGAACAATTTTATCTTTAAGACTATGTGCGTTATCTAGTAAATTAATAAAGTGGAGTAAATTATTAGGGTGTTTGTTATTCCATTCTCTTTGTAGTAACTTAAAGGCATTATTGCAGAGTCGGAATGCTCTGTTTATTTCGGCTTTTACTGTATCGATTCTATCTTTTAATATGGCTCTATGAATTTCGGAGAAAGGAGTGAATTTATTTTCTTTATAGTATGTGGGAATTAATGTTCTCGGCATGACGAGATTAGATAAACATTTTTTTAGGAATCTGATCTGACATTTCTTTTTATTTGCATTTATCAATTTGTTTCTGTAGGTATAGAAGTACTTCCTAATAGGGTAAATTAAAATTTCGCCGATGTTACCGGGTACCATTATTGTAAATAGTTATTAACCACTTGAACGTGTATTTTTTAATAATAATTGTAGAACCCTTGGCGTAATGGAGTATTTTAGTTCATTAAAAGATTAGATGTGTTTCTTATTATCCTTTTGCAATTAATTAGTGGTATCAGCGAGAGAGATTGAATTATTAAAAACACTTAGAGGAATTAAAACGGAGGATGGTTTCATTACAGTGATTAGTTTATAAAACACTAAGAGAACGTAAGATCGGAGAATGGCTTAATTAAAAAGTTAAAACATAGGACATTAATCGATGAAAAACATTATTTAAGGCTATTGTAGTACGTTTTTTTTTTTTTTTTTTTTTTTTTTTTTTTTTTTTTTTTATATAAACGAAAAAGATTAACTTATTATATAAACGAGTAAGATTTATTTATTAAAAGCACTCAGAAGAATTAAAAACGGAGAATGGTTCAAATTAAGGAGATCGGTTTATAACACTTAGAGGAATTAAAAACGGGGAATGACTCAATTAAAGCCTAAATTGGGGCACTGAACGATGGAAACCATTATTTATAATTATCACGGGACAAGCTTTCGTCTAAGTTGTTCGTTAGACCTTTTTCAAGTAAAGGGAAGGACTTCAACTACAGATCAAAATGAAGGGTTTGTAGGATGTTAGTTGGTTGGGTTTTTTAGGTTATTTAAGTCTGTGAAATATTTTGATGATAACAGTATCGAGTTTTGGATGTAGTCGAATGTAAACTGACCAGGTATTTTATTAAAGTTTGTGGTATTGTGAATATATAGGGATTCGGCTATTTTTCTTTTTTGGGTATGGCTTATATTTTTTAGGATGGATGTGTTGTTTATATTTATTTTGTGTTGGGTGAGAGTACGATGTTGGGTAAGAGATGAATTAATTTCATCTTTGGTAAGGTCGGTTCTGTGCTGATTTAAACGTCGGGCCAGATCATTTGTTTCTCCTATGTATATGGAAGGGCAGTCGTGGCAGGGGATTTGGTAAATGCATTGTTTTTGGGGGATTTTGTATTTAGGGGGCTGAAGGGTGTGTTTGAGGGAAAAAGTATTGTTTTGAGTAATGGATATGGATTTTGGAAGATGTTGTTTGATAGTGTGGTTAAGTTCATAAGGCAGAGGAAGGAATGTTTAGGGTTTGGCGTTTCAAATGTTGGGCCTCTTCTTTGGTAAGTATTCTTCGCTGCTTTTGCTTTTTTTTTTGTAGGCAGATTTATTATGGAGGGTGAGGTATTTGTAAGTTTTCGTAAGCATGGTTGAGTAGAGATATTGTTGTTTCGATTGAGATGGGGCGGTGCACTATGCGGAGGGCTTCTTAGGATACGCCGGAAGTTAAAGTGGCTATTTTTGTGTTTTTGTTATGGGCAAAATACCAGTGTATGTAAGTGTCGGTCGTGGGCAGTCCGTTCATGCGTTCTCTTTTTCTCGTTGATATACTGAAGTAGTATTTATATCAGTAGTGTGGGAATCTATTCCTATGATAAAAGTATAAGTTATCTAACAAAGGTATTTCGTGGCAATATCGTCGGTGTATATTCTCGTTTAGGTTTGAGGATTTATGGAGGGTAATTGATTGTATTGTTTATTAGATTAGATAGTACATCATTTTGTTTTTTGAAGTTGGTGTGGTTAGGGATGGCTACGAATACGTCGTCGACATATCGTAGCCATGTGGAGTTGGTTAGGAGGGGGTTGGGTAAGATATGATAATGTTCTATTAACTCCATGAAAGGTTGGCTAAGAGGGTGGTGGGAGAGTGGGGAGCCCATTATGATTAGGTCCTTTAGATTTTGAATCTATGGTTATGATAATATATTGGTATTGTGTAAATCAGTTAATAATATTAAGGTTTATCGGTTTTAAATAAGAGTGATAAAAGTATTAATTCTTAATTTGATTAAGTATATAGTGGGAACGGGTAAAGGAGTTTGAGGTTTGATTTTGAATTATTGAAAGATTATATAAAGTATTTCAGGATTATAAGTAGGGTGTAAGTGCGGGTACGGGTACGGGAGGTAAGAATAGAGATTATTCTACGGGGCTGGATTCGGAAAACTTGGAGGATATTTATGGTAGTCTGGTAGAGCTTGATATTGTGGTTTATCTTTTTGTAGGGCGTCAGTTGTATTATCTGAAAACTGAATTTTTGAACGTTGTATTTTTTGATTGACTGCGTAGGGATGTTAGAGTGGTGGTGTCACTACATTAAGTTTTTGTGATTTTTTTATGGGGGCTTGAAGGGTGTTTGATAAACCAGCGTAGTGATCTATTTTGATGAAAGTGTTTATCAGTTAATGTCTGGTATTTTATGTGTATGGGCTGCGTAGGGAGGTGGTGTGTGGTTATTTGATGCGATATCGCGTTTGCTATGTAGCCAGTACCGATATAGTTTCGGTGAACGATTTGTCAAATATATGCTTTTGTTCTGTGTATGTATACTCCGGATATTGTCTTTATCTTTATATCTTCTGCTTTCTAGACTGCGCTACTTAAACTCGTAACTCAAAATTAGGTTCGTGTTTGTGCGGTGGTTTGTGTTTGATAGAGGTTTTGAGGGAACTCATGTGCGTGGTTAATTGTTCTGGTGTATTGTGTATTTTGATTTTGCGATTTTGGGGTTCAGTTCTTTTTAGGTTACATCCTTCCTGTGTGGTTAGTTCCAAACCTTACTTACTCAGGCATTACTTACTATTAGTTGCACCTAATACGGTGAACATGGACTACTTGCCGCGTTTTCGTTGTGAGTTCTGTTCGGATGCCGCATGCGGTCGGCGCGTTCTTATGGAGTACCTCCGCGTATAGAGAGACGTGATAAGTGTTCGATACGGATCAGCCTGTATCATGCTACTTGAGTTCTTTCCTGTATTCATTATGTATCTAGGTTATTCAACGTATACTCATACTATTATATCGGACGTATTCTGCTAATTACACCGGCCCATCCGTTAGTATCTTTTATTTAGTTTTTTCCAATGTTCAAAGTTGTTAATAAAATTGTAATAATTCCTTACACTTCTCTCAGCCGCGCGCAAGGTGAGAGGGTACCTCATAGCCAAGGGAATTGTTTATCCATCTCTCGTGTCCGTATTTTTCAACTTATATTAATGTTCATGTTCTTCCTCTTTGACTAAACTCTTCGATGGTTCTGTGATGCTCGTGTTAGGAGTGGTATGCCACCGAGAGAAGCTATCTTTTTGAATATATCACATAGTATAGAATTTCTGGTGTTACTTATAGTCACCAGCGATTTTTGGGTTGTGAAGCGCCCCTTTAACTTAGCCTAGTTATACACGACTATCCTGCACCCCACAACTCGAGACACATAATTAATATATAGGGTAGACCACGCTAAATTATTACAGAGGGTGTTCTTGGTATATTGTTTCTCTATTATGTTGACAGACTAACTCTTATAGAGTGGACTATTAATTGCAGGATGAAGTCTGGAATTTGACTCAGGTCTATATTTTACGGCCTTTCTTACTGTTAGGAGAAGTTCTATCTTTTAATAATAATGGGCTCTATGAATTTCATATATATTTCACTCACATAAACTAATTCACTGAAATGAAAAGAGAATGTGAAAATTTTCATCAATTTCCATTAAATAGTATTGACTCATTGGGAATTTAAAATGATTCTACTTGCATAGACGAGAATGAATAATAGAAAAATAATAACATATTTTTATAATAAGGAAATATCTGATCTGACATTATTTATACTATTTATATAATTTGCATTTATCATTATATTTTTACTGTAGGTATATAGTATATGATACTTCTCTATTATAATGAGTAAAATATTATAATTTCGCCGTATTGATATACTCATATACACTCTGGGTTATCTATCCATTCATATTAGTAAATAGTTTATTAACCACTTGAACGTGTACTTTTTTACAACATAAAATTCTAATATGAGATACCCTCAATTGGCGTAATTGAGATGTATATTTTATAATTTCATTAAATAGATTTATTATGTATGTTCTTTTTTATTTTATTTTTCCTTTTTTATTTGCATTTAGTTACTAGTGTAGTTTTTAATTCCTCTAAGTGTTTTTAATAATTCAATCTGCTCTACCGCTGATACCACTCCGACAATAGTAAATGCAAGAAGAGATGAGAGAGCGAGAGGAAGAGCGCAGCCGTGAGATCGTATATTAATGAGAACGTGAAGAACAGAGAGGAGAAGATAGAGCGTACCAGTTAAGCGCACGAGGATGTCTTAAGACGAGAGTGAGATGAAGATGAAAGAAAAATAGCGAAGCATTCAATGTCGTTAATCATACTATTTACGAATATATGGTAAGCCCCTGCGATGCCGGCATCAAAAGTTGCTCGCCAAAATGTTCGGTAACACATATCCCGGCGAAATTTAATTTACTCTATTCGGAAGTACTTTCTAATACCTACAGAAACAAAGTGATAATGTCAAATAATATAATAAAAAGTAAATGTCAGAAATTACAGATATCTCTAAAAAAATATGATTAATATTAAGTCTATCTCATGTCATAATATTATGCTCGAGATGAAACGATTAATTCAACACCAAGATAAACTTTTATAATAATTGTAATCTATAAAAATTTATAAAATTTTATTCAACTAAATTACAAAAATTACAATCTCGCTCTTTAACATTCGCAGTATAATTTTTGTCAGAACTAAGAGCCCAATTAAAAAGATAGCGAATTCGGATACAGACCATTGCCCAGGCATATATTTCAGGCCGAAGATAAAAACGAGCCAAGGTAGCATTTCCGACTCAAAATGCCCTGCAATAAATGTTTTCTAAGTATTGGACCTTAAATTATAATGGTTTTTATCCTCCACAACGAATTTAAATAAATAAAGAAGAAAATGATAATTATATAATAATAAATACAGATAACAAATCTTAATAATACACCCATACAACACACCCCACACAACTAATTCACTATCATTTAATAAATTAACTTCTTTATAATATCACACACTCAAACTATTTATTATTATTTACTTAATTCACTATATATATAATATATATATAGATAACGCACTATAGTCTTAAAAGATATAATAATATTTGTAATTATACACTAAATACTCACTTATAATAATAAATTCTGAAACTTACTAAAAACATAATCAAATATAATTATATATTTAAAAGTAAAAATTACTCGATTGTGTCACTTTCCATTAAATATGTTAATATGGTGCTACCTCTAATATCCCTATATTATACTTCAGAAAAACCAATAATCCAAAGAACAACTTGAAAATCAAAATCAAACAATGTAATATTAACCAATACGGACACCACAAAATGTATAATATACATCCTGGTCTGGCTAAAAGTAACTCCCACGTCTTTCTTCTACATAGATTGAGAAGTGAAATATTTTATTTATAATCTATTGTTACATACAATCTTGAACACTTAAATAGAGTAAAACCAATAGTGTTTCAAAAGTTAAAAAAAAATTTTTTTAATCATTTTCGTAACGAAAAGTGCACGTAATAAACAACCACACGACGTTAATAACAGATATCCTAAAAGTGATCATGATATACATTGCAGATAAACCTTCATAAAACGACACTCATAAATTAAATAGAGTCATAGTTGATCCTGCAGACATACATATATTACCCAGATGCCTTTTCCTATGATCTTCCCTACCAAAAAAAAAATATTATATGTTAAACTCAGTTCATTTCACACTATACTATAGGATAATTATCTCGGTTAATAGATAATTAATTATGATAATTTAATTATTGAACGTATCTAACTAAATTAAGACTTAAATAATACACCTGCAGACTTCCAAACGACACGCTAAAATATAATGACAATGATACACAATTACTCAGTTAATCTAACTCTACAAAAAACTTAACGTCACAAACCTATAAAGTAACTCTTTTTGATAACATTTAATAGCCATTAATACTAAATAAATTTTATACAAAATCTAATTAAGTTATTAATAATAAACATAATATCTAACGGCATATTATCATACAACACAGCATATAAAAGCTAATAAATATCGTCACAAATCACTTTTTAATATCACAATTTTATGGAAATTAATCCTAAATATAAATAGTAGTAATATCTAATTAAATAAGAAATATACAACAACTTACTTATATATACTATATATATATTTTATGATATATAGTATAATACCCTATATTGCTTAAATGAGTCTTCTCCCGACTCCATGGATTTATTTATAAATCGTTCATACTTACCTCTATCTATAAGATCTGTAACAACTTAAAATTATGTCCTCCTGGTTATCAACAACACCCTCTCATAACCTACCTATATAGGACAAAATCTCTCCCTTACGCATATATCACTATACGACATTACTTATTATTCCATATGTAATTTCATATCAAGCCGGTAGCCTTCTTATTTCTTCCCCACCTAAATACCGATAATTAACTTTCACGTATATAAAATATTTAACCTTATAAAGTTATTTTGTACGTAGTATCTCTTATTTAAATATACTAATATTATAATCCGTATACCTATTATAATACCGTACCTAACTACACCTACATACTCCCAGATAAAACTTTTATAAACATCTAATGCAAAATTAAACCTCAACTACTACCCCTTTCCCCTTAAATCATAAGTAAATTAAATTAACTTCTTAATATATATATTATAATATATATACTCACTCTTATAGCCCACAGACGCGAAGTGGAAAGTTTTTTCATGGTTTTTTCATAGACTTTCTTAACCTTCCGTAAAGTTAATATATAGTCTTTTAAACCCCGGCCTTTTTTACCTGTGTGCTAATCCTTTATCTCTTGAATATACTATACTATATATTTATATATATATATATATTATATATATATAATATATATATAGTAATATATATATATATATAATTTATATATAATATTATATATATATATATAATATATATATATATATATATATATATATATATACTATATATAATATATATATATATATATAGTATATGCTTTGGTTTCTGGTTCCTTATGATAATCTTATGAAGTTTTCATGGTTTGTTATAAAGTTTTCAATACTTCATAGTATAAAAATATATATATATATATATAAATATATATATATATATAATATATATATATATATAATATATAATATATATATATATATATATTATATATATATATATATATATATATATATATATATATCTATAACATACATTACATACATACATATATATATACATAACACTACCATCATTAACAATATTTACCACACCAGATTTAGCTAACAACACATACACACACACCTACACGATACACACAATTTACTTACAAACACATTGCAGATTTACTTAGCACCACCCTGGTAGAATTTACTTACACACATACACTATGACACTTATATACACACATACAGCTATGTCACTTATACACACATGCACTCTCCCATAGCACTTACATTATACCATATACACTTACACTCACCCATAGACCCTTACACTTAACCATAGACACTTGCGATTGGTGTATATTATAAGTTGCTGGGATGTTTCCTTCTATGAGTTAGCATTTTCTAACCTTTTCGCCTTTTCTACCCTCCATCATAGAACAGATCTAATTATTGATGTCGTTCCCCCTAGTCACTAATTGGCAACACCAAGGCGCGCCGCATCGCCTCCGCACAAAGTCAGTCGAGCACCACCCGTCAGGTGCGACCACAGGCCGCGCGAACGATAATAAGTGATATACCAATGTAAACTATGCAAAGATTCTTTTCAAATATCTATGAGTCATTCATTTTTATTTCATACTTAACATTTTTACTTAAAAAACATTTGCGATCCTAAAACTGTATCTTATTAAAGAAATCATTTATATTTTTACTTATTACTTTTTAATTTAATAATTTTTAAAAATTGTATGTAAGAAGAAAAAAACCAGAGTATCTTTGATATATAACATTTTATTTTACTAACAATTGTATGGAAAATTTTAAAAACAAACTTTACAGACCTTAAAGCAGGAAAACAGTAAATCAATAGAGGTGTACCTAACACCTAGGGTGGATTAGTATGCTTTTGTTTTACCGTTCCACTGCTTATAACGCATGTTTTAAATTACTGTTTAACTCATGTTTTACATACTGCTTAACTTATATGTTTTTACTGCTTTTTACACTCACCATATTTTTAACATTAACCTACTTTAAAGCACTGTATTCAGTATAATTCAAATACAGATGTCTATCAAAAACTTCAAAAAATTAGTAATGCGTTTTGTTTTTCTGGGCATCATTAATAGCTTTAGTTTCTGTTTTAACTGTTACTTTCTGCTTTTAACGACTGCTTTAACCTCACATATACATTACTACTAGCAGTAAATCAGTAAATCAATAGAGGTGTTCTAACACCTAAGGGAATAAGTATGCTTTTGTTTTACTGCTTTACGCTTTAACTTTCTGCTTTAACTGCTTTAACTTTCTGGCTTTATAGCTTTACTTTCATAATACATTCCTACCCTTAAGCAGGTAATCAGTAAATATCAAACTAGAGGTGTAACCCTAACACTAAGGGGATTAGTATGGCTTTTGTTTTCTGCTTTAATTAACTGTTAACTTTTCCACTTACTTACTGCTTTAAACTTTTGCTTTAAGCACTTGCTTTACTTTCTGCTTTAACTGCTTTAAACTTTCTGCATTTCCTGGCTTTAACTTCATATGTTTTACCTGTTTTACTCCTATATTTATTAACATTTGTTTTTTTTATTTGTTTTAAATACTTTTTTATTTATTTTATTATTATTTTTATATTTTATTTTTATATTATTTTTATTATTTTTATTATTAATTTTTATTATTTTATTTTTATTATTATAACTTAGTGTTGATTTACTTCATGCCCTAATTGTTATTAATTATTTAGAACACACATTCACTATAACACTTACATTGCACTTCACTATGGAACTTATACATACACACATTCAACTATGATGTATTACATCTTACCCCATAGACACTTAATTTACAACTTATACACATGGCGGTCAACAACAACCACACAAAACCAACCAAAAAAAAAACACACCACACAACACAACACACACACACACACAAACATACACCACGACTTCCCTTACTACACACATCACTATGACCTTATCACTTCACTATGACAACTTATACAACATTCATATGCTTCATTTAGCCTAGAACACTTAACATTTTATATACCACACACACAACAACACAGACACACCACACTCACATGGCCATTACTTACCCTCACCTGTAACGACAGGAATTTTAACGCAGATTTCTTTAATCACCAACTAAGATTTACTAACATACACACACGATTGTACTTTACATTTAACTTACACTTACACACACAACACACACACACCCACCAGTATTTCTACTTCACACCAGATTTACTTACCACATAAGTAATAATAATTTTATTAAAAATTTTGTTTTAAATTAGCCCGTACATTTTTATATTTATTACTCATTCAAATATAACTAAATTATTTCAAAGTTTCTTAAAACTCTTAATAAATCAATCATTATCTTTGAACAAAGAATTTATATTAACTGTTAATACTTTTTGTTTATAAATTTTATAACTATCAAGTTTTTAAAAATAACTTTTACTAAAATTTTTTGAAATTTTATATATTAAAAACATATATTTTACGTACCTTAAAGCAATAAAATCAGTAAATCAGTAAACCAAAGTACCATCCAGCCACCTCTACATCAAGGTATGCCACGTTTTGTTCTATTGACTATACTGCTTACATCAATCTTTAGCTATGTAAAGTATAAATAAACAACACACTCCAGTTCTTCTCATGCTACATAACATGTATTTTATTAAAATCATTCTAAGTTTCTATTTAA